>PVJC01019323.1:0-30335 GCA_004026665.1 Murina feae
AAAAAAAAAAAAAGAGGATGTATGAGTGAACTGTAGGGCCTATAATGAAAACCAAATATAGTTGTGTACTGGGGTCAGATTTTAAAAGTAGGAATCAGAAAAGAAAAAAAGATAAATGATAGTGGATAATTAGGCAGGTAGATAGATAGGTATTAAAACAGTGGAAGTAAGTAGAAAAGAATGTATGACAAAGGTAGGATGAGAGAAAAAGAGGGAGGGAAGAAAAGTTATAAAGAGGGAGCTGGTAGAGCTTAAATGGAGAATGGGAAGAAGGAAGGAATGGGGGAGGAAGCAAAGCAGGTCAGAGGGAAGAAGTGAAGAAAAAAATTAAGGTGGGAAGGAAAGAAAAGGGGAGAGTGGGCAGGGGTAAAGATAAAAGAAAGAAGGAGTGTAGGAAGGGAAGGAGAGTAGCAGAAAAATGGGAAGAATGATGATGGAACAGAAGTAGGAAATAAGGAGGAAAGAAAAGTTTATAAATGATGAGTCAGTAGGAAAGTGTTACATAAAGGAGAAAAATTGTGTGAGAGGAAGAAGCCAATAAGGAAGTCAAATACAATTGTGCGTGAAGGGGATAAGATTAAAAAAGAAAGTTAATAGGGGTGATCAGGCCACCAGGGGAGGGCAGTTAGGGGGATCAGGCAGGCAGGCAGGCAGAGTGGTTAGGGCAGGCAGGCAGGTTAGCGGTTAAGAACCAGAGGTCCTGGATTGTGAGAATCCCCAAGAACTCCATATTGGAGAGGGTGCAGGTTGGGCTGAGGGACCACCCCCTCCCCACCCCCCGTGCATGAATTTCGTGCATCGGGCTCCTAGTTTAGAATAATTGTGCTGTCCTGGTTCCCAGGTACAGAAGAATGTGCTTTCTAAAATGAGTATGTCCACAACCAATGGGGTATTGAAATTACAATTAATAGGGTATTCAATTGAATACAATTCAGAAAATCAAAATAAATTTTCTATTATTTTAGCAAGCAAATAATGACAGAAGACAAGTCAGCAGGGTTAAAATATTAAACAGCAATTCCCACCAAGCATAGTTGCCACCATGCTTCATTCCCCACTGGTTTTATGAACATGAGTCAAGTTGTGGACTTCTCCTTATTAGTTAGGGGATTGTGCTACCCCCTAACTACAAGTAGTTTGACCAAATTAATTTTTCTAAACTACCTGCTTGGCACATTTAGTTTTCTAGTTACTCACTCCCCTTCCTTGAAGGGCATTCTCTGTTCTGTTCCTGCTCTCCTGTTCCCTAGCACATCTAGCCCTACTTGGTCCTGGACTTTCTCACTGGGTAGCAACAGTGTTCTTACAGTTACCAAGGCCCCTATTGCCATGGTTTCCATCAGTACTGTCCTCACTGAAACCCAGTTCCCCTCCTGCAAGCATCGAGCCTCCTCCTGACCTGCATGGACCCTAGGCTAGGGATCTCATGGGTGAGGCTGCTGGCTACTGGGATCAAGGTTGTCTCCTGGGAGTGGTGTAGCCAGGTCCAGATTCTGTCAACCTTAACAGCCATGGGCACGCTTAGGGTGACAGTGTATAGTCTCTTCCAAGTTAGGGTGAGTCCTTGGGTTGTGAACTTCTTTACCCACACCGAGTCCCAGGTTGAAAAGGGTACAGAGTCCAAGGTGGGCACTGGCAAGGCGTCTCGAACAAGCTTATGGGTGGCTCTCTGGGTACGTATACTGCAGAGCCTGCAAGGACTTGAGCAAGGAATGGTTATGACTTTTAGCTTTTAACTCCTCCCCTAACTTTGGGTAGGATAGGGTGAGGTCTACCAAACATGATTTCAAAAGGAGAGAACCCCTCCTGGTTGGGGGTGCACCTGGCCTGTAAGTAGGCAAAGGGCAGGAGGTTGGTCCAGTTTTCACTGGTTTCTGGCATAAATTTAGTTAAAGTCCTTTTAGAGTCCTGTTCATACCTGCCCTGAATCTGTGGCTGGTATGCACAATGGAATTTCCAATTTATACCTAAGACTTGAGCTATATTTTGAGATACCTTGGCCACAAAGGCAGGGCCATTATCTAATCCTATGACTGCTGGTAGCCCGAATCTAGTGTTGCAGAAAGAACAAAAAACTAAGCGATGTTTTGAAGAGGTGGAGAAATCACAGTTTTAATAACACGTGTGGACTCAGGGATTGATCCGAATCCAAATCAGAGTGGGGGTACCTCAGGAGAACCTTGCTGTATAACTGCCCCTCGAGTTCATTGATTTGCAAATATACTCCCTCCCCACAAGGCCCTGAAGGGAGAATTCTTTTTATCTACCCTTCCCCCAGGTATGCTTAGGTTCAAGGCTCAAAACAAGGCCCCCTGCCTTACCTGGGAACAGAGTTTTGTTTGGTTTGATGGCCTAACATTCCTTGCAAAACCAGTTTTCCACTTCACTAGGTATAATCTCCTGGAGTAATTTCTTGACCATCATAGAGGTAGTTTCTGTCCTGGTGGGATAGGCTTCAACCCATCATGAGAAGGAGTCTGTACTTGTATCTCCCAATGCTCTCCTGGAGAGTTTCCCTGGGCCTGAATTCTCAGGGGGACTGCACTACCTTGCATTTTCCTGTGACCTGCCTCACAAAAGTTCAGAAGTCTTGGTGACGCTTATGTGGGTAGCCTAGTGTAACTGGGCAACTAAAGTCTGACCTGGAGCCTCTGGGACCAACAGTCTGTCATTTGATAGAGTCCACTAACCATTTGGTTCTCCGGTAGCTTGCTTCTGTTCTGCCAATTCCTACTCTTGATTGGTGTAAGAAGGGGTCTGTGGTAGGCCCAGGATGGTGGGGTTACCAAGACTTGTAAAGGCCCCACTGGTTTGGGGGCAGCTTCCTTGGCAGCTTGATCTGCAACTCGATTTCCTCAGGCTTCAATCCTTTCCCCCTTCTGATGACCTTCGCAGTGTACTATTGCAACTGCCCTTGGGAGCCAGATGGCTTCTAATAAGGCTAAGCCTCATGTTTAATGTCCTTTCTGGCTGAAGTTAGTAATCCCCTGTTTCAAATAGTTTGGTCCAGAGTGACTACCACCGCCCACTGTAGACTGGACTTCATCCTGAACATAACTGCTCCCCTCTGTGAACAGTACCTCATTTGGTGATGATAGCGGAACATCTGTCAAGTCTGGGCAAGCTGTTTGTACTGCATCTGTTATCTCTATGCAGTCATGGACGGGCTCCTCCAGATCATCATCTGGGAGCAGACTGGCAGGGTTGATGGCCAGTGTCTTTTGGAATCGGATGCAGGGCTGGTCCAGGAGAAGAGCTTGGTGCTGGGTGACCCTGTTTGACATCCATCTCTCCTGAGTACCTCGAAGGAGGCCTTCCACAGCAGGGGGTGTTGTCAGGGCTAGTTCCTGGCTCAAAGTCAGTTTACCGGCCTCCTTTACCAGCAATGCTGTGGTGGCCACTGCCCAGACACACGCTGGCCACCCTGCGGCCATGGGGTCTATTCTCTTAGAAAGAGAGGCCTCAGGTCTCTTCCAGGGACCTAGAGTGTGGGTGAGGACCCCTTTGGCAATGCCCCTTACCTCACTCACGTAGAGGTGGAAGGGCTTTGTGACATCTGGCAAGGCTAGGGCAGGTCCTGAGATGAGAGCCTTCCTTAGCTCCTTCAAAGGCCCACTGTTCCACTGCGGTCCAGTTCAGCAGCTGCGTTCCCTTAATACTTGAGGTTTAGCGATCTCCACCGGTATCCACAGGCGGCAGTATCCAACTGCCCCTAAGAATTCCCGAACCTGCTTCTTGGTTGTAGGCATGAGGATCTGTAATATCGCCTCTATTCGACTGAGGGAAAGGATCTGTCTGCCTTTGCTAATGTTGTTCCCCAGGTATGTGACATCAGAGGAGCACAACTGAGCCTTCCTGGCTGACACCCGGTAGCCTAATGCTTGTACGGTGCCTAACAGGCCCTCAGTGACTTGTTGGCAATTTTCCTCAGTAACTGCCACCAGCAGAAGATCATCTATTAGGAGTCCTCAAACTTTTTAAACAGGGGGCCAGTTCACTGTCCCTCAGACTGTTGGAGGGCCAGACTATAGTTTAAGAAAAACTATGAACAAATTCCTAGCACACTGCACATATCTTATTTTAAGCAGGACAGGCAGCAGCGACAAAAACACTCGGCATATGGCCCGAGGGCTGTAGTTTAAGGATGCCTGATACATACCAAAGTCAGGTACATTCTGGATGCTCCAGTCTAAAGGCAAGTAGGTCCGAGTTCAAGGCTTCATCAAAAAGGGTGGGAGAGTTTTGGAAACCTTGAGGCAGTCTAGTCCAGGTTAATTGTCCTGAGAATCCACCCTCTGGATCATTCCACTGGAATGCAAAGATAGCAATCCCTCCTTTGCTTTTAAACTCAGGGGGTATTGTCTCACTCGAGCTGGAGTGGCGGTGGCTTGCAGTTGGACTACTACAGGAGCTTGATGACTTGCTAACCCCAGGGGGTTGTTTTCTGGCCAAGTAAGAGACCTTGTAATTTCCCCAAGTAAGCAGAGGACTCGGGTTCCTCGCCTGACATCACCTTGGCCCTTTCCTGCAAGAAATGTTCCTCTGAGAGAAGACAGGTTAGAAGAATGCGGGCAGGGTGGATGGGTCTGGGCTTGGGTGCCTCGGATCCACGGTGCAGTGTGCTCCGCCCCCCTTGAAGGATATGGTGGCTTGTAATTTCTGTAAGACATCATATCTACTTAAGGGGTACGGACATCCAGGCATGATCAGAAACGAATGTGTTACCGTGCTCTTTCCAAGGTCCACAGCCCTCTTTGACGTCCAAGAAAACAGGCAGTTTGTCCGGTGGCTCCCTGGACTGATGTCTTTTTAGATGTTACAGGTCCCATTGGCTCTGTCAAGACTGAATAGGCTGCCCCAGAGTACACCAGGAAACTTACTGGGGGTCCTACGTATAAAGATTATTATTCTGGGCTCTAAGGGGTTAAAGGAAAAGGAGTCCTGGCCCTGTTATCCCCTTCCCTGAGCGAAAATCCTTCACAGCCTGGGTTTTCCCCTCAGCCTTCCAGTGCCCCTACTCCCTACAATAGGCATACTAATTCCTTCCTAGTTTGCTGCCAGTCTTTTCTTTCCTTTATCCAGTTTCTCCTCCAGAATGTCCCTATTATTCAAGACTTTGTGGTCTACCTCTACCAGCTGTGACTTATTCATTCCTTCAAATCCTTCTAATTTTTGGAGTTTCTTTTTCTAGCTGCTGTCTTTTAAGCCGCCCCCCTTGCCCCGCAAGACCCAACAGAACCTGGTGAAAAGTGTCCAAGGCAGCCTTGTTCCCGGGGGGTTCTTGTGTCTCATTGGGGCGTAGGGAGGCACAAGGAAATTTCCCTCCTTGCAGCTGCAGCCTTGGCGCCCACTCACAATAACTTCTTAAGGGAGTGAGAGGCAATTACAACCCCGGTGAGCAGAAGGCACGGGGGATGGGAGCGGAATGGGCATCGGAGGCTGGGAGCTCAGCGCAGGTCCCCAGGTGACGAGGACTGGGGGGAGGCAGTCCTTTTCTCTCTGTTCCCACTGGGAAAGCGCTTGCCTCCAGCCAGCGACAGTGGCAGGTGGCATGGTGGGGGCCAGCGGCCCTTACACTGTCCAGGGGAAACACCCCCTGTAATCAGACTCCCTGATCTCTCAGAAAAGCCACTCTGGTTGAGTGGATTTCCATTAAAAAACAGATTTTAAAAACTAATAACGTAAAAGCTGCTACACACGCAGAAGAACCAAATGGTACAAAAACATTCTCCTTTGCTCCTGAAGGTTTCACAGTGTATTGTGATCATTAACCAGTCTTTTACTATTAAACTTAACTGGCCAATTGAGACAAATAGTTCTGAAACTACTGATTAAGGCTGGGGTGACAGGTGTTGGGAATAAGATTCATTTAGCCTGCTTATGAATAGTTGACTTTAGAATTTGGTCCCTACTATAAACCTTTCTGGAGACAGAAATTTCATTAGTTAAGTGGGCCAATTCCACCTCTGACAGAGAGCAAGGACCCTAGGGATAAAGAAAACCCAGTGGCTGCTTGGGGCGTCTTGCTATCCGTCAGAGCATTCAGCCTTAAAGAAATCAAGTGTGTATTCTTTTCTTACAGACTTCCACACTTAATATGAACAAATAATTATACCCAGGAAGACAAACAAAAATCAAACAAACTCCTGCACCTACACCTTTTCGGTGAACAAGTACTCTTACAGCCTTGGGATCTGGGCAAATAAATAACAGGAACACTGCCCAAGTCCCCTGAGGGGGGCCTGACAAGATCAGATACGGGGGCCTCCCTTTCCCACATCCCAGGACAGGATTCTCCACCCATGTTCGGCCAGACAGAAACGGCGCTTATCCTGGACAAAGAAAACAAGACTAATAGACGCAACAACCAGCTAAATGCCTCAGCACACAACACAGGGGAATTTTCTGGAAACTGGGCAGTGGCACAGGGAGATTGTTATTGTTGCTAATTGGGCGGAGGGGAGGGGTGTGCTAACAGGCTGCCTGCCTCCGCCTCTGCTTCTACTGGCTCTGCTGCTGCCACAGCCACTGCTGCCACTGGCGAGTGGACGAGTGGACAGGACCAGCGAGGAAAAGGAAAAAAAAAGTTAAAACCGCTCTTGGGTTACTCCAGGGCCTGTGAGGGGAAAGTCATCCTGGAATCCGCTGTTGACCTGTGAAAAAGAGTGCTTAATTGGGAACAGACAGTGGGAGCACGGTGACGAGTGCTGGAGAGCGTCTAGAGCCGCCGCCGCTGGGAAGGAGGGGCGGATGTGCCTGGGCTGCCGCCGGGACATTAAGAGAAAAGTGTGGAGGGTCACCTCAGGAGGGGTGAAGACCCTCAAGGAACCTTGATATATATTAGGTCAGTAAACATTCACACAGTCCCCCAAAGGTTAAAGAGGAAGGAAAGAACCATTCAACGTCCTCCAAGAGGATTTCAGCGAAATAACAAAAACCAACAGACTAAATACATTGGACTCACAAACACATTGGACTCACAGACACATTGGACTCACAGACAAGACCATAAACAAAAAACAAAGCCAAGGGTAGCCTCTGACCTCTCAGGGCAGTCCAAGGACTAAGTTATGGCTGCATCCAGCCCTTCTTGCAATCCACCAGTGATCAGTCCCAAGATTCACCTCCAGAGGATTTCTCAGGTGATTCTGAGGAATTTTTTTAGGGACAGGCCCATTCGCTGGACTGAAGGGAAGTTCTGCAGAGCCCTGAAACTTCTCAGGCTGCGCACCCCCTAGAGATTCCTTAGTCTCCACGACCAGCCCAGGGGAGAGTGACCTCCCTTGGTGTCCGAAACAGCACCCCTAGGGGCTAAATCTCGCTGGGGCCTCCAAATGTTGTAATGTAGACTGCAAATCACACAAGGACACCTCAAGAAATTGAATTAAGGAGTCACATTTATTGCAAATCTGGGACTACAAGGGGGCTATGCACTCCAAATCTTGCAGTGCCTTACCCAGCCCCAACACCAGATTTATATAGGCAAAGATCACAAAGGTATTGGTTACATTCCAGGGTTTAGAATGAAGCACTTGGTTTGCACAAAGCAGTTACAGAAGCGAAATTGAGCCAATTAGTTATTTACAAAGATTAATTATAGTTTTGGGTCTTCAGACCACTGAGTTGACAGAAACACATTATCTGGAGCCATTGAGACAATGTAGAGTAATTGTGCTGTCCTGGTTCGCAGGTACAGAAGAATGTGCTTTCTAAAACCAGTATGACCACAACCAATGCGGTATTGAAATTATAATCAATAGGGTATTCAATTGAATACAATTCAGAAAATCAAAATAACTTTTCTATTATTTTAGCAAGCAAATAATGACAGAAGCCAAGTCAGCAGGGTTAAAATATTAAACAGCAATTCCCACCAAGCATGGTTGCCACCATGCTTTGCGCACTACTACATCCTTCGGGAGATGTCAGATTGAGAGAGGGTTCAGGGCAGGCTGAGGGACCCCACCCGTGCATGAATCCCTATAAAGGGCCTACAGTTATCTTACAACACAACACAGTATTCCCAATTTTCCCTCCCATCCCTTATAACATTGCTGACATTTATTACATTTCTCCAGGTAAGGAAGCTGGGATCCTTCACTCCGCAAGCCGACACTCTATCTACTGATCCAAACCGGTTAGGGCAAGAAGGCTTTTAGGTGTAAGGCTGTAGCTGGAATGAAAGCAAGCAGTGACAATCTGGTATATTTTTCTTGTCTGTGGTTTGAGTATCTCTGTTGATGTCACCACATGCTCAGGTAAATGCTGTGCACAGTCTTAGGAAAGAAGTTTTAGTTCTCAATAATTCCAACACAAAGGATAGGAGAAAAATGAAACATTAGTTTACAGGGTCATAGTCAAATATTTAAGAAACCTAGAAAAATTAAGTTCTGTTAATACGTGAAAAAAAAAAAAGTTTATTTATTTTTAACTGAACTAGAATCTAATATCCACAACTGAGCATGGCGATTTTTATTGAAACATAATTTCTCCCCCTAAAATAAGCTTCATGTTGTTGTAGTTGTTAATCCTGATTCAAGGATACTTTTCCATTGATTTTTTTTTTTCTGTAGAAAGAGAGTATAAGAGAGAGGGAAAGACAGAGAGAAACATTTATGTGAGAGAAACACATCAATTGGTTGCCTCCTGCACATGCCCTGACCAGAGAGTCCAGGCTAGGGAGGAGCCTTTAACCAAGGTACATGCCCTTGACTGGAATCAACCCTGAAAACCCTTTGGTCGACAGGCTGACCTTCTATCCACTGAGCCAAACCAGTTAGGGCATATCCTTCATTTTTATTAAAGATTCAAATTAAGTCCAATTTATTTACTGCATTGAGTCCAGTTGTAATTTGGCCTGATTATGTGCATAAACACAAGAATAGAAATTGATCACACAGGCTCTTTTAAATCTGCTTTCTAAACTATCATAAGGAATCTCCAGACTGAGCTTTAATTAGCCACTCAGGGCAAAGAAGCCATGCCATGGTTGCCAACAAGTTTCGCCTGCAATATCTTTAGGTGTGGGTACATTTCTCAAGTTCACTAAATTGCTCATATCAAACTCATTTATCATTTGTTCACTTATATTTCCTATGTCTACTTCATTCTGATACTGAATTTTTGGACTGGAACCCGGATTCTTTGTCCACCAGAATCAAAGAATGAATCCACGAAAAGAAAGCGGTCTAGCAAAGGTGGAGATTTATTGAAGAACAAGTATAGACTCCCACGTAGGGAGGGGGAAGAGTCCCACAGAACTGACTCCCATGTAGGGAGGGGGAAAAGGGTCCTACCATGTTCCTTTTCCCTGTGGCTTATAAAGGATTCAGTTCCTGTGTCCTGATATCCCCTCTGATTGGTCAATATCAAATTGGTCACTATAGTGATTCCTAAGGCCCTCCTCCCTCATAGTCCTTCCATTCCTCTGGGCTATCTTCTTTTCCATCTGAATGAAGGGCTTCCTTCTCTTTATTTTGTAAATACAGACCTTTCCTGGCTACTTCCGGTTCCCTTGTCTTATGTAAATGCAACTATTGCTGTTCCCTTGTCCTATGGAGATATAACTGCACCTGACTTCCTTGTCTTATGGAAATGTACCTTCTCCCAGTCTGCAACCCTGCACTTTTCCATGGACCCCAATTCTAAAAAATCCCTAAGCCTGCCTATGTTACCCTAAAATTCTTGCTTCAATTCCATTAGCAAATCCTATTACCTCTAGTTCCTTAAAAAAAATAAAATAAAATTAGTTCAAAACTTTCCATCTCTGCTATCATCCACCTAAATCCACATCATCTTTAACACTGGCCTGGGAATCACAATAGCTTTTTAATTTGTCTTCAGGCTTCTACTCCTGGTGCTTATAATCTGTTCTCCACTTAAATCTCTACAACTCTACGTGGAAGCCAGAGTGATTTACTTCAAACTAAGTCAGACCACTTGGCTTCCATACTTAAGATAATTCAGGGGACTTCCATTTTAATTGAAATAAGTTTCATTTTGCTCTCCCAATTTATAAAGTGGTACATAAACTATCAAGCTTGTTGTACCTTTAGAAGCTATAGTTTGCCAAAGCCAGATTGAGATTTACAATAAAATAATATGCAAAATTATGTCAGATGGACTAATTTAAGGGGAGCACTTGATATTTTTTTGTCTTTTATATTCTTCAAACACATTTATTTTCATTCTTTTCATTTTATGTATCTTCTGCAATTACTACCCCAATTTATATCATCATTTAGTTTATTCTTGTGAGCACATACATTTTTATCTATTCTGACATTCTTATTTATAATTCTCACCCTTCCAAGGTACATACCAACTACTTTTATCAAAATGCGATTTCTTGATTTGTTGGAGAGATACTTACTCTTCTTTTTTTAAAATGTTTTTTATTGATTTTTTGGGGGGCGGGGAGAGGAAGGGAGAAGGATAGAGAGAGAGAAACATCAATGAGAGAGAAACATCGTTTGGCTGCCTTCCGCACATTCCCTTCTGGGGATCAAGCCCAGGAATCAAACCAGTGATCTCCTGGTTCATGGACCAACACTCAACCATTGAGCCACACTGTCTGGTCCAGGCTATTTTCTCTTCTTATGTGAAAAAGAAACATATTTACTTTCTTATCAAAGTTCTAATCATGGATGACTTCAATAACTAAACCAGAAAGCTGAATTAACTTAGAAAAAATAACACTCTCTTCCTTGAACATTTGGCTCCATAAAAGAGAACAGTGATTAATATTTATTGCACTTTCATTATTTCCAATAAATTTTACTCTTTTTATCTTGTCGGCTTTTTTTCCTACTCAACTGAATAACAATATCGAAACTTTTTCAAGCTTCTCATATATTCCATTTCTTTTATTCTCACTCACTTTTGTGAGATGAGTTTTGTTTCCATCATTAAAAAAAAAAAAGAAGCCATCAAATGAAAATTTTCTAGCCTTCTCAACACCAAACTTTAAAGGCACTATTTGTGTTCATCTTTCTATCCTGACATAATTATTAGACAGAAGTGTCCCCTCAAGGTCTAGATGCTTTACCCATTTTTATTTTCTTTCTTCCCTCTTACTGAACCTCATACTGTTTTTTATTTTCTCTCCGTCTTCAACATTTTCCCTCTCTACTGGATTTTTCCTCATGTTCTTCTTTATCACATCAATACATAAGTAATAGCATTAATAAATAAACAATAGATTGCTCGTAAAATTATAATAAGTGATAAATAATAAAACACAGATCATTCATTTGTACATATGCTTCCATGTATTCCACATATCTCTAAAAATTCCTCTCTCCTTTTACATACGTTACATTTCTCAAAAACGTTTTCCAAACTCCTGATAAAACTTTCTCTTCTTTAATTTACTTCCCAACATATTTCAATCTGAATTTCTTCCTTCAAGTCACCAATGACATGATTCTGATGGGTCCAATTAATACATTTCAGTTGAAAGACTATTTTCCTAAAATCACTAGACTCTTTCTATTCTTAAAATAATCTGTAGGTAATCTATTCTCATTACCAGGCCCCACTTACCTGGATGGAAAATTACACTCCACATCAAAGTCAAAGCAAAGTTACCAAAAATAACACCGTGTACCTTTCTGAAGGGACCTGCAGGGTCTTTTTGTTCTTGTTCACACCAAGTGGCATCCTATTTCGCTGAAAGCTTGCATGGCAGAATGCTTAAAGCCTTGCAGTTTATTTTCCCAGAATCACTCCTACTTGTCCTTAGCATGGCTGCATCTGCAAAAGCCCTATAAATCCCCTTCCCTGTTTAATCTCTTTGAAGCAGTTTCTTTGGAGGCTGCCATCCCTGCTGTGCATCAGTTTATAAAGAGAAAAACTTTGTTCTTGCAGACATTCTTGTTTCTTTCAACATGGGCTTATCTACTTATGTATTTATTCTATTTTACCTGTTTCATTGATGCACATCATTGAACACAACTAGATACTCCTTTCTTGAAGCATTTGCTTATGGAAGAAACAATATCCCACTTTTACGTTTCCATTTAATCTCTTGTGGCTACTGTCTTGGCCTCTTTTTCCATTTTCTCTCTTTTATCTGACTCATATTTTGCGTGTCTCTGGGTTTGGCTTTACAATTGCTATATTATGCTAAAATACCCTATCCATTTTCATAGCTTCAAGCACAAAATATATCTCAGTGAACTAAAAACTTACATTCTAGTCCTTCATATTGAGCATCAGACCCATGTGGCTGTTTTCTTCATTAGTCCTTTCTATTTGTCAAACAAACCACAGAAAATCAACACGTACAGCTTGAACTCTACTCCCTGGCAACACACTGTCCCTCCAGTTGAGCCATTTTAGTAAATAAACCACCCTTTCCCACCCCCCAGATTTTGCTAACAACAAGTATGACATCTGGCTCTCTGCCTGGTCTCTCAGTTTCACTTCTGTCCATTCTCTATAACCAGTTCTCTAGACTCTGGCACTATCATGTCTATCCAAGTGCAGAACAAAATGTTCTTTGCTGGTCTCTGTGTGACTTTCTGTTTCTTCTCATGCCAATCTTCAGACAGCTATGTCTCTTAAAATCTTTATCATGTTTCTTTGTCTGCTTATTTTATTCTGAATTTTCCACAATGAACACATGACTTGATACATAGTAGGCAATCGATTATTAAAATCATTGTTAAACTCAGTGAAAATATGACAATGCATTTCTGAGTTCTTGAGAATGTAGAGAAAATTTTAATATTTATGCTAATGGAGGAGGAGCAATTATGGAACCAGTGAGTAAAGTTCTCGGAGATCGGAATATATACTGTTTACAAGGATGACTTTTGTGCTCATTTAGGAAATAAAATCTGTGAGAGTAGAAAACTATATCTATGATAAGAAAATAAAGCTTTTTGCTATAGATGCCATTCTCTACATGAATAAATACAGTATTTAACAAACAAACAAAAACACTGAGAACCATGATAAAACTTGTTATTAAAGACTTTAGATTTCATGAAATTCACATATGATTTTTAAAAAACAAAAACAAAGGAAGAGTTTTTGCACATAAAGTTGACTTAGGGGCATTTTGGTTACATGGTCAAGCCATCAATTTCCCGTGGAATCAAACCCACTTTTCTTTCACCAGGAAGGGCACTGCCAGACTATTGATAGTGAATAGCAGCAGGTTAGTGGCCTGAATTTAATGTTGGTCAAAATATATTTGCTATCTTCAGAACTGTACATTTCTTCAGCAGCTCCTGCTGAAAAGCCAAACTGTCCCTAAGCAGAGAAGAAGCACAACACTCTTCCCATGCAAATACGACAGAATGAAACCTGATCCTGCCACAAGGGAGCGCTTTGCTTTTTGTGGATGGCATTGTATCCCTTCTCTGCATTACCCATTAATAAAGTCCCCGAACTATCAGTGAGATTGTGCGTTATTTGAATACTGAGTTGTTCTCTTGCATGAAACTAGGATATGGGGAGGAGGGAAAATAGGTTTTACTATGGATGCACTGAGCCACTTAAGTGGCTGTCAGGTGTCCCTCAGGTCAAAAAAATCTTTTCCCAGTATCCCCTGGGAAGTTCAGAACATTCTTTTGGAAATAAAAGTATTTTTCTTCCTAGACCTACTGCATTTCTTTGTAGCCCACATACACACCTTTATTCAAAGAATGAATAATCCCCCAAATTCTCATGGGAGTATCGTCAGGATGCATACTGATATAACGCAAGACAGAAGACAGAATGAGATTAATATATATATATATATATATATATATATAGCTGGTGCAGTTGACAACAACAAAAACAGTCAAAAGTGGTATAATTTAAAAAGTTTTGCTTCAGAGCATATCTCTGTGTTAATTTCTCCATTAGACAGCCAAGTTTTTAAAAGAAATTTGAGGGCTAGATTAATCTTTACTGTATTTTGTAAACATCATAACCTGTACCACATTTCATTCTGACATTTCCACCATCCTATCTATGCCATTTAGCTGCTTTATGAAGCTTCATAAACTATATAAAAATAATTGAAACTAACTGGATGAGAAGGGATTGTGTTTACAGGAAGGAAAATAATGTTTGAAACCAAATATAAAATTGCTACATTACAAAATTGATTTTGAGCAATTCAAACCTCATGTGAATTTTAATAAAACAGGGAAGATCTACCAATACTTAATCAATAATTTGACTAATATAGATTTTGCTGAATTTAACCATGTGCTTTTTACAGAAAAATATGAAAAAAATTCTAATATGTTTGAGACTAAGTAAAGGTTGCAATAGGGATAACAACTAACATTGGTTTTATTTCTTTACTAGGGGCCCAGTGCACAAAAATTTGTGCACTCAGGGGGATCCCTCAGTTCGGCCTGTGCCCTTTCACAGTCTGGGACCCCACAGCAGATGTCCACCTGCTGGTGTGCCTGGCTAGCCTGGGTGAGGGGCTAATGGCTGTTTGCAGGCTGGCCAAGCACCCCAGTGGGAGCCCTCACCTTACAGGGGTGTGGCCAGCCTGGCTGAGGGGCTGAGGGCTGTTTTCAGGCTGTCCACATCCCCTTCAGTGTTCAGGTCACTACTGGGGTACCTGGCCAGCCTGGGTGAGGGGCTGAGGGCCGTTTTCAGGCTGCCCACAGCTCCCACTGACCCAATGTCCCAGCAAGTCTGGCTGAAATCAGGTTTCTGAGGTTTATTTATCTTCTATAATTGAAACTTTGTTGCTTGGAGCAGAGGCCTAGGCAGGCAAGAAAGCCTTCTGTTTGCTTCAGCTCTGTGGCTTCTATAATTGAAACTATGTTGCCTTGAGCAGAGGCCCAGCTGGCTGAGGCAGGCAATTTCCCCCAAACAGAAGCCTTCTGTTAGCTTTAGCTCCATGGCTGCCAGCCGCCATTTTGGCTGGGTTAATTTGCATACAGTCACTCTGATTGGCTGGTGGACATGGCTTGGCTGGTGGGCATGGCTTAGGTGTCTCGGTGTGATGGTTAATTTGAATGTTAGTCTTTCATTAGATTAGATTAGAGAATATTGAAAATGTCAAAAAGTTCTTTTACAAATAGCTCTTTTAGGTTTTTGCTATGTCATTTAAAATTGGCCATATATCCCAGGTTGACCCTTCTATCCATCTTCCCTGGTTTATTGTTTAATCACAAAACTTATCTTAATGTGACATACTATTGTTTATTGGCTGTATCTTTAGGCTCTGAAAAATGTACAGGTTCTGCATTCTGAGAAAGATAACTATAAGAGTTAGTCATAAGGAAAACATACAAACATACTGGGAATTAACTGGGGCTTCCAAGGCCGGTTAGGCTTAGAAAACATAGTAAATTAATAAATTAATGTAGAAAGAATTTTTTATCACTCCACTTATGATGATTTACTTGATAGGCTTTTGTAGGTCCATCACCAAATCTCTGATTTTGGCAGGCAGTGTGGTTAATGAAAGTGGCAATGGCCTGAATACTAAGAGACCAGGATTTTAGACCCACATAGAATATTAGTTACTTTTGTTATTTTGGGCAAATTACTTTATTGCCCCATCTCTTGAATTAAGGGATATGGACTCAGTGATCTCTAATATATCCCTTCCTTTCTTTGATTCTTGATTTGTTCTATTCGTTTTTTCATCCATTTTCTTCTTCAATAAATGTTTAGTTAGAGCATGCATCTTGCCAAAGAACTAGAAATAAGAAAGATAAAAATGTGACATATATTCAAGTGAAAAATTAACTTAAATGTAAATAAATATATAAGATAAAGTTTAAACAATAAAACAGAATAAAGGAGTAGTGTGTGTGAAGATTACTTTAATGTGGATATATCAGAAGACATTTCTAAGGAGGTAATGTTTGATCTGAGACTGGAATGATGAGGTAGCCAGTCATGTGAAGGGAAACGCATTTCAGGTTGAAAAAACAGCAAATCCTAAATCTCTGGGACAGAAATAAGCTTAGAATATTCAAAGAACAGTAAAGATGTCTATAGGCTGATGCAGAGCACAGTCATTGTAATATGAAAGGTGGACAGAGCTGGGCCATGTTGGACTTTATACTCTAGAATAAAGAGCTTGAGACTTATTTTAAGTATGAAGAGAAACCATTGAACATGTTTTCATAGATGAAGAATCACTTTTGATATTTGCAGAAAAGGGATTGCAAATGAGGCAGGAGTAGAAGCAGAGAGCTTAGTTACTTTGTTGCAATGAAATTTGAACTAGGCAGGTAACAGTGAAGAGGTGACAAGTGATCCAATTTAGAATATATTGTACTAGAGGCCAAGTGCACAAAAATTTTTACACTCTGGGGTGTCCCTCAGCCCATCCTGTGCCCTCTCTAGGAACCCTCGGGAGATGTCCACCTACTGGCTTATGCCTGCTCTCTGGGTGATTGGGCCTAAGCTGGCAGTCAGACATCCCTCTGGCAGCCTTGGACCCCTGGGGGATGTCCACCTGCCAGCAGGGAGCAGGTCTAAGCTGCAGTCAGACATCTTTAGCACTGCTGAGGAGGTGGGAGAGGCTTCACCACCACCGCTGTGCTGGCAACCATCAGCCTGGCTTGTGGCTGAGTAGAGCTTCCCCTGTGGGAGTGCACTGACCACCAGGAGTAGCTCCTGCATTGAGCATCTGCCCCCTGTTGGTTAGTGTGTGTTATAGTGACCGGTCATTCCCAGTGGTTCTGCTGTTAGGGTCAATTTGCATATTACCCTTTTATTATATAGGATAGAGGCCTGTTGCATGGGTGGGGGCCAACTGGTTTGCCATGAAGAGTGTCCCATATCAGGTTGGGGTTCCCTCTGGGATGCCTGGCCAGCCTGGGTGAGGAGCTGAGAGCCATCTGCAGGCTGGCAACAGCCCCTTCAGGGAGGGAGGTCATGCTTGGGTGCCTGGCCAGCCTGGGTGAGTGGCTGATGGATGTTTGCAGGCTGGCCACAGCCCCTTCAAGGTGGGTATCCCCCCCTCGGGTGCCTGGCCAGCCTGGGTGAGGGGTGATGGCTGTTTGCAGGCTGGCCACATCCCCTTCAGGGAGGGGGTTCTTGCTGGGGTGCCTGGCCAGCCTTGGTGAGTGACTGATGGCTGTTTGCAGGTTGGTCAAGGCCCCTAGCCAACCATGTTCCCAGCAATTTATTTATCTTCTATAATGGAAACTTTGTTGCTTTATCCAGAGTCCAGGTTGAGTTGCCCCTGACAACCCAGGCTCCCAGTGCTTCCTTGAGCCCAAGCCGGCTGGAACCAGGTATCTGACGTTTATTTATCTTCTATAGTTGAAACTTTGTTGCCTTGAGCAGAGGTCATAGCTGGCCAAGGCAGGCTGGAACCTTAGCTTCCTCCATTGCTAGGACAAGCCTCCTGCTTGTTCCAGTTCTGTGGCTGCCAGCTGTCATCTTGGCTGGGTTAGTTTGCATATAGTCGCTCTGATTGGCTGGTGGGCATGGCTTAGGTGTAGCAGAGTGACACTAATTTGCATATTACTCTTTTATTAGATTAGATAGGCAGAATCTACAAAATTATCTGTATTATATGTAAAGTATAATGGGAAGAAAAGGTTCAAGAACAATAGAGTGTGACTTTCTGGATAGTGGTTTTAGTTCTGAGATTAGGAAAGAAGAAAGTTGTGTAGGAAGATAGTGAGAGCATTCAGAAATCATTGATACTGTATGATAAGAAGGCGTTTCATTGCCAGCTAACAAAGTATAGGCAAGATACTTGAATAAGTCTAATGACAGTTGCTATTATACATGGACAGCTAAAAATAGGACATTTCCTGTCACAGTCACTAATTATTTACCTGTTTGCTTTTGTTTCCTTTTCTTTCTTTGTTTTCTTTTGTGGTACAGATTCTAATTTTTTCTTTTAAATTGTGATTTTAAAAGTCTGGAACACTTTCCCTGCCCTGACAGTTCTTATGATACACATCTCTCCTCCTGGGGCTGGCTAGGAAGTCCAAAGCCAGAGGATTCTCTGGGAAACCAACTTAGTCTGCTGTTGTAAGATTTTAAGAGAAAATCCAGTATGACGGTAAATGACTCCCTCTGGGAGACACTATGTTAAGCCCATGAGCTCTAGACCAAAGTCCTCTTAACAGCCAAAAGCAGCAAGGCATATGTTGGTACTGATGAGCACTAATTCTCAAGGTTACTTGGACACATGAACTTTCAGAGAATCACTGACATATTCTCGAGCTCAGGTCTCAGGTGTTTATTTTCCTTTGCTTTTCAAAGAATGAGTCTGAATTTTTAGGAAACCAGGAAACCCAGCTACTGGGCAGAGCTATTTTGCATGCGATCCAGATTATACACGTCATGTAGAATTTACAACATCAATTTAATGCCTGTGAGTGAGGTAAGTGTTGCTTGTTATTTTGGGAGCAGGGGAACCCAGAGAGACCTGTGTTAAAGGAAGGAGTGGCTCAGGAGCTCATCACACCTCCTACGGAGACAAAAATTGTTAGCAATGATAAGATCTAATTATGACCTGATATCATCACTGGAAGAAAAATGAACAAGCAAGGCTTCATTTCTAATATAGTTCACACTTACGTAGCACTTAATATTTTTAATGATTTTGATGAGTTGTTTATATATTGACTCATTTATTTCTCACAATAACCATACGAGGTATTATAATTATTCTAAGTTTATAGAAGAAAATCAGGCACAGAGAGGTTAAATAACCTGTGCACAGCTACATGGTTCCCAAGTATTAGAATTGTGATTAAAACTCAGTCTGGTCCTGGCTGGTGTGGTGCAGTAGTTAGAGTGTTGGCCTGCACACCGAAGTGTCTCTGGTTTGATTCCTGGTCAAGAGCATGTACCTGGATTGTAATGCAGGAGGCAACCAGTAGATGTCTCTCTCTCTCTCTTTCTCTCTCTCTCTCTCTCTCTCTCTCTCTCTCTCTCTCTCTCTCTCTTTCTCTCTCTCTCTTTCTCCTCTTTCTCTTTCTCTCCCTCTCTCCCTCCCTTTCACTCTCTCTAAAGAGGTGTGTGCACTTGACCAAGAATCGATCTCATGGCCATTTGGCCCATGGGAATAATGCTCTAATCACTGAGAAAACTGGCCAGAGCATGACTTTGATTTTTGTTTGTTTGTTTGTTTTTTAATATATTTTATTGATTTTTCACAGAGAAGAAGGGAGAGGGATAGAGAGTCAGAAACATCAAATAGAGAGAAACATCATTTAGCTGCCTCCTGCACACTCCTCACTGGGGATGTGCCCGCAACCAAGGTACATGCCCTTGACCGGAATCGAACCTGGGACCCTTCAGTCCGCAGACTGATGCTCTATCCGGTAAGCCAAACCAGGTAGGGCATGACTTTGTTTTTAACAATTAATTACTTTCATGTTATTTAGTCAGTTAACAGATATCTATTAAAATCTTTCTTGTAGGCTTTTGGGATTCATCAGTGAACAAAAAGATTCTCACCCTCACTAAGTTCGCTAAGAGAGGGAATAGTTGAGAGGCAAGATTTGCTTATTTCCATCTTTTTCTTAAGAGGTAAGAGAGCAAACATCATGGAGCTTACAGTGAATGCTGGATGGATCCAGGCCTGTAAGGAAAGATTTGACCAAATTATGTGTCAGAATACTAAGGCCTACTCACTTCATAGGCTCTGACATGTCACTCCCACACCAGCAGGCAACGATTGTTCTTCAGTGCCTGCAGGCATGAACTAAGGTTTTAATCCACTGGAAATCTATGGGGACTGGATGGAGGAGGCAATCCTCTAAAAGCATTAATGTTGTTTTATGAAAATGGATTTTTGTTATTGTTTCGCTTTCACTAACTCTTTGCGGTGTCTATAGGGCATTAAATCAGCTAAAAATTCCTACAGCTCTGACTTGGTTATGCTTCAGAGGAAAAAGTCATTAATGACAGTAATCTGAAACCTATCTGGGAGGAAGAAAGCTACCTTTCAGCATTTCTTTGAATTTTCTCCATTTTGGGTTAAGCAGTATAAGTGGGCTGCTGAATGGTGTTATTGCATCTTCCGCTACCGAGAAAATGGATTCTGTGCTGCTCACTTTAGATAGAATTCTGGGATAACAAATAATTAGACAGCCTTTGTGTCTGGAATGTCTTCCTTCTGATTTAACACAATGAGCAATTTATTGTGCAGATTAGATAGTGGGTTCACGTAATGTTTAGCTGTTGTCTTGAAGTGATAACTTTTTGATTCGCTGGTTATTTGTCTTGTTTGGATAAGGATGCTTATTTATGAATGTTTTCCGAAGACTAGACAGAGGAAGGAGGCTCTGCGCTTTAGACAAATCAATAAAAATACACATGCATAAATAAGTGAAGCACATCTGTCAAGCAGTTTTACTATGATCTAGTTAAGACTTTTGTTTTATCACCTTTAAAATGTTTTCAAAACACTTACAACCATTAGAATTTGATATTTGAAGTTTGCAGGTTTTTATGTCGCTGCTTAGTTGAGAAGAATAGTGTAAGATCTTAGCAGCACAAACTCAGACATTTCAGAGAGCCATTTTTAGACCTATTTTCTTCTCTATTTTTTATTAGTAACCTTGCAACTCGGTATGAGATCTCCTCTGTGTAAATTGACAGTGTGCCAATGCTGTGGTGTGAAATTGTAGTATGCAACTTTGCCCCAAGGAATTTAGCAGTTTGGAGTTGAACTTTGATAAAAATGAGTGGATTATTTCTCCCCAATGGGAAAAGCTGAATGGCCTGGTGTGCAAGACATTAGATGGTGAGTCAGAAGTCATAGCCTTGTCACTTACTTGCTGTGTGACCTTGGGCAAATCAATTAACTTCTCTGTGCCTCAGGCTCTCCATCTGTATAATGAGTACCTTGATACCCACCTTAAAAGGAAGGTGAAAGGATTAATGAGGCAATGTCCGGAAAACACATTAAGCTCCATAGAGCAGAGGTGCTCTATAATTACAAGCCATTATTACTGAATTTAAAAGACAGTAAAATGGAACCATTATTTTACTTTATCTTCACCTGTAGAAGTTATTTCAACTGAAACAGTATTAGAGAGAATCTTAAGGCTGAATGGCTTATTTAAAATGCTTGAATTTTTAAAAATTTCTTTTAATTATACAACTCTCCGGATTTTCAATTTAATAGACCTAAGAATTAAAAGAGTTCTGTACATTGAGAGAATATAGTCACTAAATGTTGCACTTCAGATGGCCCTATATTCATTCCACTGGGTAGATAGTGACGAGCCTGTTTCATCTCTGGGAGATTATTATTTATATGATCTTTAGTGTCATAGATCAACCAAAGGACTTTTATGCACACATTTAAGCATAATCAATGAACAGAAAACACTGGAGGTCAGGGGAGGCTGGGGGAAGGGCAGGGGAAAAAAGAGATATATGTACTAATCTTTGTAATACTTTATGCAATAAAATTTAAAAAAGTGATTCTAAGGCCTCCCCTACTAAGTGGCTCTAGTTTTTAGTGAAACAGGCTTTCACATTTAGCTAAAGAATTTTTGCTCAATTTAACTGCATTTTTAAAAATTCTCTAAGGAAAAGAGAATAGTCATTTTACACATCACATTAAATTTGTATTTGCTGAAGGAGAGCTATTACTTATATTTGTGTCTCAATGCTAAATAACTATAATTTCCCATTATTCTTCAGTGGTCCATTTTGTGCAATACTGTTATCTCTTTCAACTCTGAATCTCCAGTGTTTTACAGTACTTTACTAATGCAAAGTCGATACTGTGAAGAAATACAGCTTCTTCTGGTTTTGCCACCACTAGTTGTTTGAGCTCTTTGCAAGTTACTTAATCTACCAGTTAGTTAGTTTACTTATTGGCAACCTGAATAGGTGGGGCCACATCACAAAGGTGGATTCCAGCACTCATATCCTACACTACTACATATTTTTTATTTTTTCCCCACTAGTTTATTGAGTGTCAATCAGCTGTTTCCAATTTTTCATATGATTTGACTTATTAAATCATTTCAACAACCCTGTTAAATATATTTACCTCTTTTTTATTGATAAGGGAACTGATTCAAACAGGAAGCACCATGTTGCTTATAATTAAGAGT
The DNA here is from genome assembly GCA_004026665.1 of Murina feae. Lineage (NCBI taxonomy): Eukaryota > Metazoa > Chordata > Mammalia > Chiroptera > Vespertilionidae > Murina > Murina feae. The sequence goes on from PVJC01019323.1 coordinate 22,026, forward strand.
CTGACCATTAAAGTCCTACAGCCTTGGTATTAAATATAATTAATCCAGTTGCCTATGTTTTGTTTTGTTCATGTGATCTAATAATACTTACGTCAATGATATAATGAGAACTAACAAGATAATATTGTTATAAGCACTTAACATATACTTGGTATATTCAACATTTGGTAACTGATAGTTTTCTGGGTTTGATTTTGATTGGGATTATGGTTAATGTTACTGATTCATTATCTTATGTAATACATCTTGAAGGTAGAGCATAATTTTGATGCAAATTTGTTCATAGCCCAAAACCAGTGATTATTTAAAGTTTTTAGCTATTTTTTAAGGAGTCAAGAACAAAAATCTTGTTAGAAATAAGAGATAATTTCTCAGTTTCTTTCTTCAAAGTAGCTGAGATTACATAAATCAGGTATTGGATAAAATTCCTGTTGAGAAATTTGCTCTATTCCATATATATATATATGTATTTAATATAATAAAATAGTAATATGCAAATTGACTGTTACTCGAGACACCTAAGTCATGCCCACCAGCCAAGCCACGCCTCCCAGCCAACCAGAGCGGCTGTATGCAAATTATCCCAGCCAAGATGGAGGCCAGCAGCCATGGAGCTAGAGCAAACCAGAGGCTTCTGTTGCAACTGCCTGCCTAGGCTGACTGAGCCTCTGCTCACGGCCACGCCCACCAGCCAATCAGAGCGGCTGTATGCAAATTAACCCAGCCAAGATGGAGGCTGGCAGGGCGGCTCTGCACTGGGAGCCTCCGTGGCCGGCACAGCTGTGCCAGGTGTGTCAGCTCAGTGGGGGGGCGGCCTAGGGCTTCCTCGGGGCATCCAGGAGCACCTGTCCTGGGTCCGCTGCCTGGCTCCGCCCCCCTGGGGGCCTCCACCAGGCGTTCGGGAGCAGCCGTTCTGAGTCCACTGCCTGGCTCTGCCCTGGGGGCCTCCTTGGGGGCATGCAGTAGCACCCGTCCAGGATCCGCTACCTTCATCCGCCCCCCGGGGGCTTCTGCAGGGTGTGCGGGAGCGTCTGCTGCACAGTGCAGAGAATCTGAAGCCAGTCCGCTGCCCGGCTCCACCCCGGGTGTGTTTGCTAAGCAGTAGGGCCCCACCGAAGGATCCTGCACCAGCGTCTGCCCCTGGGTTGCCACCCAGCTCTGCGCCAGGTGTGTCCCCTCAGCGGTGGGGGCCCACCAGGCATGTGCGATCATGGACCCTCTGGTGGGAAACGTCCAGGCCTGCACTCACCAGCTCTCCCAACCTCCAGTGCACAAACCCTGAAGGGGCTGTGGGAAGCCTGAAAATGGCCCTCAGCCCCTCACCCAGGCTGACCAGGCACGCCAGCATGTGGACATCTCCCAGACTGCAAGAGGGCACAGGCCGGGCTGAGGGACCCCCACCCCCGAGTGCACAAATTTTTGTGCACCGGGCCCCTAGTACATGTATATGTATATGTATATGTATATGTATATGTATATATATGTATATATGTATATATATATATCTATATATATACTACTTATCTCAAATAATATATATTCACATATATATTTCAAAAGATTTTTAAAAGCTTGATATTATTACTCAACAGTCAGTTGATAAAATGTATAAAGTTAATGACTAGAATAAACTAAATAACCAATTAGTTCATTTATTTTTTATCTTCAGAATACTATTTCAATGATCTGTTATCACTGACATTGTGCAGGGAGTATGAAGGCTATAAAGTCATCCCTTTCTTACAAGACTGTGAGTAACTTTTGCTCCCCGCCCCCCCATTTCAATGACATATGAATTCTGATCCTTCAAAGGTGCCCCTTGAATTTTGAACAAAACTGAATTTTCTTGAGAAGTATATAGCCAAGTTGGAGAGTGATACATGTATCAATCTGACTTGGAAGCAAAATAAAAATGTTACATTTGCCATAAAGGAGGTGGAGAAAATGGCTTTTCAGATTTAGCAATGGGTGAGATCTCTGCCAGAATATAGAAACACAATATTATGTAAAAAAAAAAAAAAAAAAAAAAAAAGGAAGAAAGTGCAGCCCTGAATCACGATATGTAGGACTCAGAAATGGAGAGACAAAATTTTACTCATTATTTCCTCTGTGCATTTTTTTTCACATTTATGAATTCTGCCATGTCTATGAAGTGAGCATAATTTTACAAAGGCTAAATGGAATTCACAGAGGATAAGGCACTTGACTAATAATGATAAAACAGGATTGGTCAGTTTGACTTTCCTTAGGTCCCAAGGGCCTAGGGATTGAGTGGGAGGCAATACAAACAGAGAGTAGTTCGCTTTGGAGAAAGTTACCTAGGTCTCTTTAATCTTACCCCATTCATAAAGGGCCACACTGGAACTGACTTGGCTGCTCAGAAAACATAGAGCCCGATTGCCATGGTTTGCATTTTATGAATCACTTGCCTTATTTTCTCTCTGCAAAACAATTTATAATCAGATTTAGTTATAAAATCAGAGATATCTTGGCTCAATTTGTGGTGATAATTTGAGATGTATATCAATGGGCAATTTTTAAAACTTTCTTAATTTAATTTCAATACTCATATCATTTTGATAGTTTCATTTGTCTTTTACTATTTTATAAAGATTTGAAATAATATATAATAAAATTTAATGACCATTCTGTCAAGCAGGAATAATACCAGTTATTATTAGCATTATTTTGAAAATTAAAATAAAGTAAATAAATGATGATTGTTTTGTAACAGATGAAATTTGGATACTGAGAAAAAAAATACCGTATTTTTCAGCGTATAAGAAAACTGGGCATATGAGACGACTCACAACTTTTGAGAAGATTTTCCTGGTTAAAAAGTCCAGACAGAGACCGTATGCAGTGTTCTCCGTCCAGCTCCATTTAAATGAATGGAGTGCTGCCATTTTTGAGCTCCCCTCAGCGTATGCGGCAACCCCATATTTTCCACTCTGGCTAGGAAGTTTCAGCGCCAGCCCTATAAGACGACCCCTGACTTTTGAGAACATTTTCCTGGGTTAAAAAGTCATTGTATATGCCAGAAAATATGGTCTGTCATATGTAAATATATATAAATATTAACATACAATCTAATCTAATATCTAATCTAATAAAAGAGTAATATACAAATTAACCATCACTCTGAGAAACCTAAGCCATGCTCACACGCCAAGTCACGCCCACCAGCCAATCAGAGCAGCCCTATGCAAATTAACCCAGCTAAAATGGCAGCCAGCAGCCATGGAGCTGGAACAAACAGGAGGCTTGCCCTGGTGATAGAGGAAGCTAAGGTTCCTGCCTGCCTTGGCCAGCTATGACCTCTGCTCAAGGAAACAAAGTTTCAATTATTGAAGATAAATAAATGCCAGATACCTGCTTCCTGCCAGCTTGGGCTCAAGGAAGTACTGGGAGCTGGGTTGTCAGGGGCAACCTGACCTGGGCTCTGGTTAAAGCAACAAAGTTTCAGTTATAGAAGATAAATAAATCCCAGATACCTGCTTCCAGCCAGCCTTGCTGCAAACAGCCATCAGCCCTTCATCCAGGCTGGACAGACACCCCAGCAGGGATACCCTACCTGAAAGGGATGTGACCAGCCTGAAAACGGCCCTCAGCTCCTCACCAAGGCTGGCCAGGCACCCCGGGGGTGACACCCACCTTGAAGGAGATGTGGCCAGCCTGCAAATAGCCATCAGCCCCCTAACCAGGCTGGCCAGGCACCCCAGTGGGAACCCCCTCCCTGATCCAGGAAACCCTTCAGGGCAAACCAGCTGGCCCCCACTAATGCACCAGGCCTCTATCCTATATAATAAAAGGGTAATATGCAAATTGACCCTTACAGCAGAACGACTGGGAATGACTGGTCATTATGACACACACTGATCAACAGGGTCAGATGCTCAATGCAGGAGCTGCCCCCTGATGGTCAGTGTGCTCCAACAGGGAGAGCTCTGCTCAGCCAAAAGCCAGGCTGATGGCCTGGCAGTACAGTGGTGGTGGTGGGAGCCTCTCCTGCCTCCTCAGCAGAGCTAAGGATGTCCAACTGCAGCTTAGGCCTGCACCCCACTGGTAAGTGTACATCCCCCAAGAGTCCCCAGGCTGCCAGAGGGATGTCAGAATGCAAGCTTAGGCTCGATCCCCTGGGGAGCGGACCTAAGCCAGCAAGTGGACATCTCTTGAGGGGTTCCAGACTACAAGAGGGCACAGGCCGGGTTGAGGGACCTCCCCACCTCTGCAGAGTGCACAAATTTTTGTGCACCAGGCCTCTAGTGTATATATATAGCTATTTAGCCTCTGCACACTGTCTAGTATGTGGTAGCTGCTAGCTAAATATTAACTCACTAGGTGCTAGGTGCACAAAAATTTGTGTACTCAGGGGTTCCCTCAGCCCGGCCTGTACCCTCTCACAATCTGGGACCCCTCAGGGGATGTCCACCTGCTGGCATGCCTGGCCAGCCTGGGTGAAGGGCTGATTGCTGTTTGCAGGCTTAGTCAAGCCCCCCAGTGTGGACCGTCACCTCATTTGGGTGTGCCAAGCCTGGGTGATGGTCTGAGGGCAGTTTTTAGGCAGCCTACAGTCCCTTCAGGTTTTGGGTCCCTACTGGGGTGCCTGGAAAGCCTGAGTGAGGAGCTGAGGGCCTTTTTCAGGCTGCCCAAAGTCCCTTCAGGGTTCGAGATCCTACTGGGGTACCTGGCTAGCCTGGGTGAGGCTGCTAAGGGCCGTTTTCAGGCTTTTAGTATGCCCACAGCTCCCATTGACCCAAGGTCCCAATGAGCCTGGCTAGAATCAGGTTTCCGAGGCTTATTTATCTTCTATAATTGAAACACTGTTGCTTTGAGCTGAGGCCTAGGCAGGTAAGGAAGCCTCCTGTTTGTTTCAGCTCTGCGGCGTCTATAATTGAAACATTGTTACTGTGAGCAGAGGCTCAGCCAGCCTAGGCAGGCAGTTGCAATGGAAGCCTGCTGTTTACTCTAGCTCCGCTCTGTGGCTGCCGGCTTCCATCTTGGCTAGGTTAATTTTCATATTGCTGTTCTGATTGGCTGGTGGACATGGCTTGGCTAGTGGGCGTGGCTTAGGCATCCCAGAGAGACAGTTGATTTGCATATTACTTTTGTTAGATAGTTCATACAGCTCTATATTAGTAAATCTAGAAATAAGGAAATATCTACCAGTTTGGATATATTATTTTAAATATAATACTTATATAAAATCAATTCATAACTTCTACAAAGTTTACAGAAAACACAAATGACACCCTATAATTCTGACACCTAATGATATTGTAGTGCAGCTGAAACACACTAATTCATATGTATAGAAACATACATATACAACTGTTGTCACATTTCATTTAATGATTTAATTGATTTTTTACTTATTATTTTATAGTATTTATTTCTTTTGCCATTAAATTATTATACATTACATATTACCATAATATAATTAAGTAATCATCTATTCTTGAGCATTTGAGTTATTTAAATTTTTTCCATATAAATAATAGTTTCAGGCATAAAATCTTTGACTCCTCCCCTGATTATTTACTTTTTAAGGAAAAGTTGCCATTTTTAAAAGTGAAATTGCTAGACTTGAAGATATGTATATATTTTAAAGGCTATTCATACATCATTTCAGACTGTCTTTTGGAACTATTGTCCATCTCATTAGTCAGCATTCTTCACCTTCCCCGTACCATTTGACAAAGAACTTCAGTTTTCTTTCTTTTGTTCTTTAACTGGCAGCTACTCTGGAATCTTATGTGAAACTTTTCTACTGAATGTCAAAGCTCTGAAGATCATTCACACAATTTTCTGTGTATGATGAAAGTCTTGTTATTTATTAGAGAAGGAAAATGGTTTTATTTACTTATATTCTTTATTTTCATGATATTATGAATTTGAAGTATGAGGGACGTTTCTCTAGAATTGAGAGATTTAAATCCATCTTTCTAAATCTAGAGGGACTCAGTATGCCAAATTTAGCAAAGTATACACATTGATTTATATTCCCTTTTATTGAGCTTAGATTGAAAATATTCCTGCCACTAAAATACCTATCAGTATCGGTGCCAAAAGCCTAACATTGCTATAGGAAGAGTACTTTGCAATCTGAAACTCCTGGAAACCTCAAATCTCTTTCAGCAATAACTTAAATTTAGTCTTTAGGGATACAATTACTGTGTGTGCTTGTGTCACTCTTCTAAAATCAGCTACTTTTATCTATGGCTCTCCAAAATTAACTTTGCATTAGGAGCTAAGAAAAAAGTAAGAATAACACACCTACCAGTTCATTGAAAGCAAAATTATAAAAATGTGGACATCTCTCACATGTAACGGTACTTAAAAAAATGGATTTGTATCTTTCATTTTAGTTACTAATTGCCTATGACTGTATATGTTAAGTAATCAAGGATAGCATGCGGATATATGATGATCCTATAGAATGAATTTTTACCCCCCCCCCCCAATTACATAGGTTGAAACCTAATCCCCCATGTGATAGTACTTGCAGGTGGGACTCCTGGGAAGTGATTAATTAGGTCATGATGGTTCTTCCCTCATGAATGGCATTAGTGCCCTTATGACCAGTTCCCAGGGAGATCCCTTGACTCTCCCTGCATGTGAGGAAAGTGAGAATAGCAAGCTATGCACTGAAAAGTGAGCTGCCTCCAGAAATCAAATCTGCTGGTGCCTTGATGTTGGACTTCTCAGCCTACCAAGCTGTGAGAAATACATTTCTGCTGCTCACAAGCCACTCAGTCTATGGCATTTTGTTATAGCAGCCTGAATAGATAAGGGAAGCAGTAATTTCACATTTGGGGAGCAAGATTTACTTTGATATAATTTAGCATGGTACGGAAAGTAGAATTGGATAGTAAAAAAAGATAAACTGTTGGAATATTTCTAGTTTGTAGCAATGATGTTGACTTACAATTTCTGTTTTAGTTGTAAACACTAAGAGTTACATAATTTAAGAATTTATTGCATTTTATTTTCAATGAAATGGTCATGTAAGATATATTTCTTATAAGACTCTTTGATCTCATTATTAACTTCTCCTATAAGAGATAACTATTGAATGATAAAATTCATAATTCCTCAAGTCCGGTTTACAATTCTTCTGGAGAAAAGGACTATCTCTTAAAAAAACAAAAAACTTGATTGGCTATATGGGTATGAACAATTAAGACAGTGGGCAGGCTCATGTAGGACAGAGTTTTGTTTTGTTTTTAACCTTTTTTTTATTACATAAAGTTTTACAAAGATTAGTACATATATCTCTTTTTTCCCCTGCCCTTCCCCCAGCCTCCCTTGCCCCCCAGTGTTTTGTGTCCATTGGTTATGCTTAAATGCATGCACCAAAGTCCCTTTGCTGATTTGTTACCTGCCCCCCCCAATGTCTCTGTCCTTGTTGCTGTAATTTGACAGTCTGTTTGATGCTGTTCTGCCTCTGTATCTGTTTTTGTTCACCAGTTTATAATGTTTATTATTATCCATAGATGAGTGAGGACATGTGGTATTTTTCTTTCATTGACTGGCTTATTTCACTTAGCATTATGTTCTCCAGTTCCATTGATGCTGCTGCAAATGCTAAGAATTCCTTCCTTTTTACAGCAGCATAGTATTCCATTGTGTAGATGTACCACAGTTTTCTAATCCATTCATCTGCTGATGGGCACTTAGGCTGTTTCCAAATTTTAGCTATGGTAAATTGTGCTGCTATGAACATAGGGATGCATGTCCTTTCTGATTGGTGTTTCTGGTTTCTTAGAATACATTCCCAGAAGTGGGATCACAGGGTCAAAAGGGAGATCCATTTTTAATTTTTGAGGAAACTCCATACTGTTCTCCACAGTGGCTACACCTGTCTGCATTTCCACCAGCAGTGCATGAGTGTGCCTTTTTCTCCGCATCCTCTCCAGCACTTGTCATTTGTTGATTTGTTGATGATAGCCATTCTGACAGGTGTGTGATGGTATGTCATTGTTGTTTTGATTTGCATCTCTCAGATGATTAGTGACTTTGAGCATGTTTTCATGTTTCTTGGCTTTCTGAATATCCTCTTGAAAAGTGTCTATTTAGATCCTTTGCCCATTTTTTGATTGGATTGTTTGTCTTCTTTTTGTTAACTTGTATGAGTTCCCTATAAATGTTGGAGATTAAACCTTTATCAGTGATAACATTGGCAAATATGTTCTCCCATGCAGTGGGTTTTCTTGTTGTTTTGTTGATGGTTTCTTTTGCTGTGCAGAAGCTTTTTATTTTGATAAAGTCCCATTTGTTTATTTTCTCTTTAGTTTCCAATGCCCTAGG
>PVJC01019324.1:0-30419 GCA_004026665.1 Murina feae
CCTTGGAGGGGGTTTGGGGAGTGGGAAAGAGGCAGCAGGGGGTCAGTGGCCTGCTTGGTGGGCTTCCCAGGCCCCTTGCAGGGCACCAGGAAGTGGGAAAGCAAGGTGGCGGGCCGGGGAGTGGGAAAGAGGCGGGGTCAGTGGCCTGCTTGGTGGGCTTCCCAGGCCCTTTGCGGGACACCGGGGAGCAGGAAAGCAAGGCTGCAGGGGCTGGGGTCCTGCTTGGCAGCTCCCCAGACCCCTCGGCGGCACCGGGAAGTGGGAAAGGAAGGCAGCAGGGGACAGGTGAGTGGGAAAGAGTTGGTGGCCTGCTTGGTGGCTTCCCAGGTCCCTTCCGGGGATCAGGGAGCAGGAAAAGGCTGGCCTGACCACGAGGCAGGGTTTTCCCTGCTTTCTGGTGGCTGGAGGAAGATGGGCAGTAGGCAAGCTTGGGAGGCAGGCAGCCCAGCCCTGGTCACAGCTCAAAAAAGAGAACAACATGCTGGGGAGGGCAAGAGTCTGAGAGATCAACATAGAGGGGTGCCTGCTCCAAGCCTCCACAGTGTGCCTGGTGGCAGGTCCCCAGCAGGTAGACACACACAGGAGGACTGCTCCGAGCCTCAAATGCAGCTGGGGGCAGGTCCCCAGTGGCCATACACACACACACACAAAAGGCGCCTGGCAGACTGGGGCCATCATAGGACATCCACTGAGGGGTCCCAGACTGTGAGAGGGCACAGGCCGGACTGAGGGACTCCCTCCACCCCAAGTGCACAAATTTTTGTGCACCGGGCCCCTAGTTTAATTATAGTTGTGATGAATGAATTGATCACTACTTGAAACCATATTGAGGTTAACCTTAAAAGAGGGGACAAACTTAAAATTGTTGGGGATTTTTTTTTTCTCCAACCTTCAATTTGGATTTACTTCTTGGCTTCAAAATTTGGGGAGTTTTTTGGAAGTGAGACTTTTAAAAACATGTCTTGTGTGCCAATACATGTTTGTAATCGCCTACAAGTACTTTCTTTGAGGTCAAGGAAATTCACATTTATTGAGTACTGACTCTGTCAAACGAATTGGACCCAGTTCACCCAACAATCCAAGATGTGTGTGGCTGTGTTCCTCTTACAAAGCAGAAAACTGAGGTTTGGGGAGATGAAATAACTTGTTTCAAGTCAGCAGACTCTGTCCTTGCCACTGCACTTAGCTAGAAAGTGGAGGAAGGGAGAGGGTAACAGTTAAAAGGCTAATTTTATTGACAACGAGTCTATTGTTAGTGCAGCTAACGGGTTGAGTCAAAGTAATTAGAGCCAACAAAATGCTGCCTTTTTATCAAAAGTAAACGCAGGGTCTGTAGATGAAAGAACTAACTGGAGGTTCTTGAGAAATAGCAGTTGAGATTTTGTGTGAAATATATTTCGTAATGAAATTAGATTGTGCTAAGATGCATGAGGGAGCCTGAGCATTGCACTTGAAGCCCTGTACCAAGATGTTTGTTTTACCTTTAGCAAAGTTTGTAATAGATAACAAGGTAAGATCGTAGAGAACTTACTTTGTGAAATAGAAAAAAATTGCACAATGTCAATTTACACATCAATTTCAAGTTTTTCATTTTCAGCAAAAAGTGAAGGAAAGAGCTAAAGTAATTGGATCAGAGAAATTGCAGGAAACTAGTTAAGATTTGCCAAACAGCAATGTGAAAAATCAAGATTTGCTTCCCCTACAGGAATTATTGGTTGAGAACAGAATGTAATGACAACCACCAATATTAGTTAATTCTAGTCTTAACTTTGCTGCATCTATCCAGTGAGGTCCAGATGCCAGTTTCTTGGGTCTGAAGATTTTATTAAAGTCCCAAAGCAGCTGGTGAAAGTGAACAAACACATAATTTATTCTAAATTCAAACCTGCTAGGGTCTCAGCATCTAAGATGGCCAGCAAAAAGGTGGGAAGGTAGGAGCCCAGAGCTAAGGGCTGTGGTGGAGATTGAGGTTCATTTTGAGTTTTTATTCTCCAACACAGTCTCACCCTGTTTATTTAAATTGCAGGCTATTTATCAATATAAATAAGGACATTGTAAAGATGATAAGTGTGCATGGAAACGCTAGAAGTGAATGGCACCAGATGTTTGGCCTTGGTCCTTGAGTTTTGGCTAAGAAATAATTCAGAGTCAAGACTCAAATATAAGCAAAAGTTTATTTAGAAAGTCACAGAGGTAGAAGAAGTGAGTCAGCTGGGCTGCATGGGCTCAGGTAGCAAGTCTCAGAAGCAAAAGGAGGGCCGTTAGAGTTTAGGAGAAAGAAAGGCAAAGAAAACTTAATGTGGCTCAGTGGTTGAGTGTTGACCCAGGAACCAAGAGGTCACTGGTTTAATTCCTGGTTAAGGCACATGCCCCGTTGAGGGCTTGATCCCCCAATAGGGCACTTGCAGGAGACAGCTGATCAATGATATTTCTCTTTCATCAATTTGTCTCTCTATCTCAAAAAAATCAATAAAAACATATTTTAAAAAGAAAAGAAAGATACCCTTGCTGGTTTGGCTCAGTAGACAGAGCATCAGCCTGCAGACCAAAAAATGGTCCTGGGTTCAATTCTGATCAAGGGCACATATCTCAGTTACAGGCTTCTTCCCCGCCCGAGCCCTGATCAGGACCCGTGTAGGAGGCAACCAACTGATGTGTTTTTCTCACATCAATGTTTCTTTCTGTCTTTCACTCTCTCTTCCACTCTCTCTAAAAATCAGTGGAAAAATATTCTCAGATGAGGAGAAAGAAAGAAAGAAAGAAAGAAAGAAAGAAAGAAAGAAAGAAAGAAAGAAAGAAAGAAAGAGAGAGAGAGAGAGAGAAAGAAAGAAAGAAAGAAGGAAAGAAAGAAAGAAAAGAAAGAAGGAAGGAAGGAAGGAAGGAAGGAAGGAAGGAAGGAAGGAAGGAAGGAAGAAAGAAAGAAAGAAAGAAAGGAAGGAAGGAAGGAAGGAAGGAAGGAAGGAAGGAAGGAAGGAAGGAAGAAAGAAAGAAAGAAAGAAAGAAAGAAAGAAAGAAAGAAAGAAAGAAAGAAAGAAAGAAAGAAAGAAAGAAAGAAAGGAGAGAGAGATATGAACTCTTCATTCTACCACCAAGTAGTAATGACCAGTTGGTTACTCTTCCCCCTTCCTCTACTAAACATCTTTTGGTTAGTCACTTCCTAACCAAAAGCAAAAACAAACTTTTAAATCATCCACCAATCAAAATAATATTCTAAAAAGTCCAGACAATTAAAAGAGAAAATTATTTGATATTAAATTGTATATAGGATATAACCTACTTGTTTGTGTGTAAGATAATTTAATTTAAAATTTTTTAACTTAGAAAGGAAAGAAAAGGAGGGGGAGAGAGAGGGAGGGAGGGAGGGAGAGAGAGAAAGAGAGAAAGAGAGAGAGAGAGAGAGAGAGAGAGAAATTTGTTATTCCACTTATTTATGGAATCATTGGTTGATTCTTGTATGTACCCGGACTAGGGATGGAACCTACAACCTTCATGTATCGGGATGATGCTCTAACCAACTGAGTTACCTGGCCAGGGCCAAGGTAATTTAATATTTTTAAATTATTTACTAGATATAGTCAAGTAAAGTGTCAAGTTCATTTAGCCTCCTGTGTCTGTCACCTTATATAAAAAGTCCAGTAATTTGACAGAATGAGGGAATTTCAGATCAATTAAAAAATGTTCTAAACATACATGATTTATATTCATGAATAAACTGAAACAAATTTGAGTTTATATGTCTAATGTTCTCTTTTATTTCCTTTTTAATATTCTTTTCTTTTTTCTAATTCAATTTTGTATGTCCAATATTCTCTTTTTTTTCTAATCACTTCTTCAATCTTCTTCCTACAAAAGAACATGGATAGTATAGACACCAGAGGCAGATCATTAAATGTTGTCAGCTCCTAGAAAGCAGCAGTCATGATAACTTTTAAATGCCAGTAAATGCCTATGAATAGTAAGACTAGTTCTTCAAGATGAGATCAGTTAGAACTCTTTCTACTCAATCTGGAATGATAAAGTCATTTAAAATTATCCATTGACTTATACCTCAAGAAAGAATTTTAAGCAGCTTACAAAAATTTATAAAATACCCAAGACAGAAGTGTAACAAAAACATATGTGGGAAAAAGTAGTGAAAAAATAAAATAAGGGGAAAAATAAGGTAAGGCCACTCATGAGATTGATGCACACCTTCGAAGTCCTACATCCTTACTAGAGGTGGGCCCTACGTGGTTCTGATCTTTCTGGTAGTGACAAGACCTGGTCAGTCACATGATTCACAGGATCTGTGAGAGAGAAACTGATCTCGTATTCATAGGTGCACAGACCTGCCTGGGAGGCTGTCACCTCACTTCAGATAGACATGATAGGTTGGTTGATTGAGGGGATCATGGTCAATAATGGGACAAATCGATAATCATAGGTCTAATGTTCTATGCCACGGAACGCAGCTGAAGTAGCATTATGAAGGACATTTTTAAAACAGGTTTCACTAAACACACAAAGCCAACACAAAAAACAACTCTCCATAAACATCCATAGAAGTCCAACTTTGAGCAGTACCTTCTGGGTAAAGTTGTTTGCCAGAGGTATAATGCTTAGGTATCTGAATGAAATCACTTGCTGAATGGGTTAAGTGTGAGCCAGCTACATTTTGAGATGTAGTTACCAAAGTGGAGGTTATATACTAGTGTGCTGATTCCATCCCCCAAACCCCCCAATATCTCGCAACTACCAGTTCACATGGGATTAAAGGACACTTCCCCTTCTGTATTCCATAGGTCCCCTGACGAAGGGACAACTTCCCAGCTCTGTGAGATGGGGACAGGAAGGTGTGCGTGCTTTCTGGGTATGTTAGTGTTAAGCCTGCATTTAGAAGAGATGACGTGTACAGATTTCAGGCCTGAAGAATGGAGAGACAAGAAGCTGAGGAGGAAAGTGACAATCACAGGCATTGTGTTGGGCTCAATGCTCTGTGTGACTGCGTGGTGCTTGGTATAACAGATTTTGTGGGGGTGCTATGAAAAAGCTTTTCATCCTCCAAAACAATTAAATAAAAACGAGGATGCTCTGGAACGCTGCATAGCTCTGGGGAATTTGTCTGCTCTGGGAAGAAAAAGAAAGACTAAAAATAGGACATTCGATAGAATGTGACTTATGCAATGCTGAAGATTTTCTGAAATTCCACTTTAAAAATTTACAAAATCCTCCATCTATAATTTTAAACAATGCCTTCAAGTAGGATGGACATGTGCCTTTACATTGTGGCACATGGGGATCAAGTTAGAAATACCTGAACAGCATCAGGCAGTGATTTTCAACTGGTGTGCCACAAGAATCTCTAAACAGAAAATACCTGACTAGTTAGTTAGAGACACTGACTTCTTTTCCCTTAGGTTGTCAAATTAAAAAATGACAGCAGCCAATGCAACAAAAGCTGTCCCGTGTGAATGAGTCAAAATTATACCTAGTTTTTTTTTGGTTTTTTTTTGGTCAGGTCATCAAAAAATATAATACATTTTTTGGAGTGTTGTAAAATTTTAGTAATTAGTTTATGTGTGCCAAGAGGTGAAAAAGTTGAAAATCACTGCCATAGAGTAAAAACTTCAAGAAACAAAAAAGAATTCTTTTTAAATAAAGTAATCTAACATAATAATAGAGGACTATGCAAATTAGCCAGGACACCATAACATCACGATCCATCTACCAGAGGTGGAGAGTTACAGGAGGGCGGGGCAATGAGCTGCTGGTGGCAGAGAGCTACCAGTGGCAGTGGGCAGGGTGGCCAGCTGAGGCAAGTGGCAGCAAGCTACTCACGCACGGATTTGTGCACAAGGCTACTAATTATATATAACCATTAAAACATTAGGTGAAAAAAAGAGCAGTTGAGTACGCAACAGAATTCTATTTTGTTTGCTTGTTTTGGATACACAATTATATGGTGATGATCTCTGCATGCTCTAGATGGAAGGGTTCCAGAATGTCACTTCTTTGTATTTTTTCTTATTTTATTTTATTTCTCCTATATTTATATTTTAAGTAGTATGTATTTATTAGTACACTTCTATTACTTTTCTCTCCTGTATGCAATGCTTTTAAAGAATTCAAACAGATAATCGACAGTAGTAAAAGTATCACTTCTAGTCCTAGCCAATTTGGCTTGCAGACTGAAGAGTCCCGAGTTCAATTCTGGTTAAGGGCACATACCTGGGTTTTGGGCTTGATCCCCACTGGGAGTGTGCAAGAGGCAGCCAATCAATGATTCTCTCTCATTATTGATGTTTCTATCTCTCTCTGTCTCTCTTCCTCTCTGAAATCAATAAAAAAAATATTTAAAAAAATCACTTCCAGTAGTAAGATTTTAAACTGTGTGGTGTGATGCTTTAGGTTGATTGGTTTCTTAGATGTGCTAAACTGAATATGGCTTTGTTGTGAATTTTTTTTTAAAAAAAATATGTTTTTATTGATTTCAGAGAGGAAGAGAGGATAGAGAGATGTAAACATCAATGATGACAGAAAATCATTGATCTGCTGCCTCCTGTACACCCCCTACTGGGGATTGAGCCCATAACCCAAGCATGTGCCCTTGGCTGGAATCAAACCTAGGACCCTTCAGTCTATAGGCTGATGGTCTATCCACTGCACCAAACCGGCCAGGGCTGTTGTGAATTATTTTTGATGGCATTCCCTAGAGGTAGGCTTTTATTTAGGGATCCGCACACAGCCTAAAGTTCAAAACAATGCGGGTAAATAAGTCAATGTTTTTCAATATTAAAATAAATGCTTAAAAAGTTAAAAAGGATAAAAAATGTTTGATCACTTTTTGTTAAAAAGACCATTCTCAGATTAACTATATACTTTGATTTTAATTTTTATTATCTCTACAATTTTACTTGTAAGTAGCAACAAGCCATAGACCGTATTTAGGAATTTTCTTAAAAATATTTTGAGGCAGCTATTCCTTGGCCTTCAGTTGTAATTGAAAGAAAGTATCATTATGACCATATATACCTTCCACTGTTTTCCTAGTTCTAACTTCTGGATCAAGGCCAATTCCTCTTTCTTGGAATGTGTGTTAAGTATATAGAAATAGCTATTGCATTCGCCCTAAGTCTTTTCGTGTCTAAGCAAAAAAATCCTAAGTGATGCAATTTAAAAAAAATTCAAATATAAGATTTTATATAAATCCCTGCTAAATTTTGCTTTATGTTAATCCTCACCCTAGGATTTTTTTCCCATTGATTTTTAGAGAGATGGAAGGAAGAGAGAGAGAGAGGAAGAAGGAGAGAGAGATTAATTGCCTCACAACACACAGGACCTGCAACCTAGGTACATGCCCTGGCCAGGGAATCAAGCCCATGACCCTTCAGTGTACTGGGTGACGCTCTAACCATTGAGCAACTGACCAGAGCTAAATGTTGTTTATAACTTTCATTAATTACTTTACTCTGTGAAGATATCTAAATATTTATTTGGGGATCCAGTGCATTAGACACTGCTCAAGTTGATATCATCCTGCCTTTGAAATACACTGAGCAAACATTTAAGAATTGTAAAAGCAGAAGTCATCTTTCTTTTCCAGTTTATGAGTAATTAAAAGAGCACAGTGAAGACAAAATTATTGAAACCATCTTTAAAACTTCTCATGTGGACCCATTTAAAGTATTTGATTTTTTATATATTTTCTTTATTGATTAAGATATTAATTCCATTGCCCTCCAACTCCTCACCCCCGTTCATGCCCTCCCTCCCCCCGTGTCTGTGTCCATTGTTTAGGCCTATATGCATGCATACAAGTCATTTGGTTGATCTCTTTCCCTTACCCCCACCCTCTCTAACCCTTCTTCTGAGGTTTGACAGTCTGATTAATGCTTCTCTGTCTCTGGATCTGTTTTTGTTCATCAGTTTATGTTGTTAATTATATTCCACAAGTGAGTGAGATCATGTGATATTTATCTTTCTTGGACTGACTTATTTCACTTAACATAACACTCTGCAGGTCCATCCATGCTGTTGCAAATGGTAGGAGTTCCCTCCTTTTTACAGCAGCATAGTATTCCACTGTGTAGATGCACCACAGTTTTCTAATCCATTCATCTGTTGATGGGCACTTAGGCTGTTTCCAAATCTTAGCTATGGTAAATTGTGCTGTTATGAACATAGGGGTGCATATATCCTTTCTGATTGGTGTTTCTGGTTTCTTGGGATATATTCCTAGAAGTGGGATCGCAGGGTCAAATGGGAGTTCCATTTTTAATTTTTTGAGGAAACTCCATACTGTCCTTCATAGTGGCTGTACCAATCTGCATTCCTACCAGCAGTGCAGGAGAGATCTTTTTTTTCTGAATCCTCTCCAGCACTTGTCGTTTGTTGATTTGTTGATGATAGCCATTCTGACAGGTGTGAGATGATACCTCATTGTTGTTTTGATTTGCATCTCTCAGATGATTAGTGACTTTGACCATGTTTTCATATGTCTCTTGGCCTTAAAGTTTTAATTTTTAGATGACACATAAAATAGTCACATATATGTACACAAATATGTTTTATAAGTATTTGAAACACATTTTTTCATTCTCATAAGGTAAACAGTGACATATATTTTACTATGTAAAAAGTATTTTCCAAATCACATTAGACTCATGAGTTAGAAATGATTTCTTGCCCTGGCCAGCATTCTCAGTGGTTAGAGCATCAGGCCAAGCATCAAAGAGTCTTGGGTTTGATTCCTGGTCAAGGGCATTCCTGGGTTGCAGGTTCCATCCTCACCCCAGTCCAGGCATGTATTGGAGGCAACCAATTGGTGTGCCTCTCACAGCCATGTTTGTTTATTTGTTTGTTTGTTTGTTTTTCTCTCTCTCTCTCTTTTTCTTTTTCTCTCTCTTCCTCCTCCTCCTCCTCCTCCTCCTCCTCCTCCTCCTCCTCCTCCTCCTCTTTCTCCTTCTTTCCCTTCCACTCTCTCTGAAAATCAATGAAAAAATATCCTCAAGTAAAGATTAACAAAAAAAAAAAGAGAGAGAGAGAGAAAAAAATGTTTTTTTTTTCTTATAACTATAAACACCACCTAGGTAATGCAGAGTAATGAAAGGAATTCAATTTTCCAAGGATACTTATTTAATTTTAAATAGCCAAGCTATATTCATGGCTTTAAAATAAGAGCTTCATCTATCTTTAAAGTTGGAAAGAGTATGTTTTACTAAACAATTCTCATGTACTTTTTGCAGAAATAGTCTAAATATTTCCATTTTTTAAAAGCATTTAAAAAAATGTGATTAGGTTAAGTAATCTCCAAAGGTCACTTCTACTTTGTTGTTGCTGTTGTGTTGTTGTTTTTCTTTTAATTTAAATCCAGTGGAGAAGTATTCTCTTACCCATTGAATTATACCTTTAGAAGAGAGTTGGTGTACACATTTGAAAAAATGCTTTTAAATGATGGCCTTCGATTTTCACATGAAAACAATTCCACTTAGACATGGATAGTTAATCAGTCATGTACCAATGCTTAGTTAAATCTTAAGCAAAGATCAGAAGATTTGCGAACACTCTTCAGTGTAACACACAGCCTGGCTGATCCCCAGAAAGAAAACAGATGAAAACATTCTGATTTTTTTTTTTTTTTTTTTTTACTGTTTTTGGGTTTTGACTTTGCGCTGTAGGACACACCTCCTGCGCTAGAAAAAAACATGACACGTTGCGGCTCTTGGCGTGGTGAACAGTAGGCAGCGGAGGACGGAGGCTACCATGGCCGTGGCCGTCCTCTGGTCTGCTTCGAAGGCTCCTTCGCCAGAGCCCCAGGTCCCTGTTCTGCTCCTCCAGCCTCCATGCAGGCCGCTGAGGCTGGCCCGGGTCTCCCAGGCCTGTCTCTCACGTGAACAGCCTGTTTACGTTCATAACCCTGACAGTGAGACCAGGGGCCACTAGTGTTATGCTTACGACCTCCTCCCATTTCATGTTGACGTCCCTCGAGCAGAGTTGGTGTCATTGGCCCCTGCTAACCAATGCAGGGTGACCCCGGGCGGGCGGCTTAGCTGGGCACAGCTGCCCACGTGCTGATCCCGCAGGGCCTTCCTCCCCACGCTCAGAGCTGGCCCCGCTCCCAGAGCGGCAGGCGCGGATCTGGCTCCCCTCTGAAAGCCGGTAAATCTGGGCAGGTAAATCCACATTTGGGATGGTTTTGTTTCAAAGGAATCAGAGGAGCCGAGGGCAGGGCACTTCAGGATCCCTCCAGAAAGGCCTGGCCCTGGGCCACAAACAGGAGACTGACAGTGGATCCCTTCTCTGCCACCCACCTGCTCCTACAGGGTCACTGCTTCTCTGGGCATTAGTTTACTCATTTGCAAAATAGAATGTCAGCGAGGTAATGTTTGCGACCCCTTCCATCCTACCACCTGCTCAGGCAGCAGACCTGAAACCACCTGTCAGCCGGGAACTGCGACATCCTCCCACCACACCACACCCCGCCCAGCCCAGCGTGGATCAAGTGTCCAGTGAGCATAAGGCCACAGCTGCCTTCCCATCAAGCTAGCGATGGTGTCTGGATAAAGGCTTTTATTTGTGTTTGTGTTCTTTGTATTTGCATCATCTGGCTATTCTCACTGCAGATAAGACGCAGTTGATTTCACTCTGTGGTACAAGATAGTCTTTAAAAGAAAATGGAATAGTAGCCAGTGCCTGGCTTTAAGAAGAGAAAGATTAGCAGCCAATATTTAATATCTTCACAGAGAAAATATGTTGAAGTGGGAAAGACCAGGATAAGAAAAGATAAATCAGGTTGTCCTGCATCGTTACCATCTCAAATTGATTTTTTTTTTTTTTTTTTTTTTGGCGTATGGTCAAAACCAACAAAAACTCCAAATAAGAACACAAAAGGTAAGTTGATTAGTCCCCCTTCCCTCAAGTATGTCGTTTTTCTTGTTTTAGTTCCCCAGCACTCTGAGTGTCCCTATTCCTCGCACTCCTTTTGTCACAGAAAAAAAAGTAGGTCTCATAGGGTCAGCGCTTCATCGAGCAGAAATGGAGGTGAGGTTGTCTCTCCCAGAGCAACTCATCACTAAAAACCAGACTCTTATGCTTTGACAGACAAGGAAACATCAGAAAGCAGATCGTTAGAGAAAAATGACTTTCATTCTCGCCTTCTTCTCATGTTGCTGTTAGCATTCTAATTTGATGTCTTCTGAACTTTTTTCCTGCTGCATAGCTTTTTCCTCTGTGGTTGTCATGATATAGCATACAGGTTCCACATCTTTTATTTTTTTAACCTTTATTGTTGAAAGTATTACATATGTCCCCCTCCCCGCCTAGTGACCTCTTCTCTCCCCACCCCAGGCCCTCACCACCCTATTGTCTGGGACCATGAGTTATGCATACGTGCATACAAGTGCTTTGGTTGATCTCTTCCCACCCACATACCCTCCCCTGCTTTTTCTCTGAGGTTTCATTGTCTGTTCCATGCTTCTCCGTCTCTGGATCTACTTTTGTTCATCAGTTTATTTTGTGCATTAGATCCACATCTTGTTCTTCTTCTATGTTTTCACAGAGCCTTTAATGGCTGCCTGCCTATCCCCCAGGGGCAAGTGGCAGAGTTTTCTCAACAAGCATTTCTTTAAGCTGGGTCTCCTCCAGTACTTTGAAGGTTGGATGAAGCAATGGAATGACACAGAGCGATCAGCTATCAGTGTCAAAGTCCCAAGTGCCCTGGGAAGCAGATGGGGTAGAGATATGGAACGTGGGTAGAAGTTCATGGGCTCCATCTTCTAGACCAGTGATTTCCAATCTGTGTGCCACAAGGATTTTTAAAACATGCAATACCTGACTATTTAGTCAGGGGCACTGATTTATTTTACCTTAGGTTGTCAAATAAAACAATGACAACAGCCAGAGAATGAATCAAAATTACACCTAGTTTTTTTGTTGTTGTATTATTTCAGATCCACACAAAAAATATAGTTTTTGGTGTGCCGCAGAGTTTTAGTAATGAGTTTCTGTGTGACAAAAGATGGAAAAGACTAAAAATCACTCTTCTAGCTATTGAAGAGGAGCCCTCCATCATGGTCAATTTCCTTCTCTTAAAAAAAATTTAATCAGCTTTACTGTGATACAATTTGCATGCCATACAATTCACCTGTTGAAAGTGCACAATTCAATAGTGTATAATATCTTCACTGTGTTTGTATAACCATCACCATAGTCAATTTTAGAACATTTATGGTCAGTTTCTATGAAGGATGAAAAAGCAAATACCTTTATTTCACATAGCATTTGAAATCCATTTCCATTTGTTATTAGTATTACAATTGCTTATTTAAAATAATGTTTCTCAAAACAAGATAGTGGATTAGTAATGCCCTGTAACTCTGATGCTTCAACCCCGAGACAGGTGCAAGGGTTCTGGGTAGGTTCCTGTCTGCTTGCACTCGAGGTTCTCCTTTGGTTGGTATGTGAGAGGAAAGATAACAAACTGACCTTGCCCCAGGGCCAGACTCACTTCTGGGTTCCTATTGTTGCTGCTGTGTTTTGATCCACCGTAAAAAAAGCTGCTGCTTCCTTACAACTTGTATCCCCATTGATGCCAAACCTCCCATGCTCCCACTCCTGTGTCCAGGTAACTTACTGGGATGCAGGGGGCTGCTTCTGTGTGGCCTTCAGGCTGGAGCGCTTGGCCTTGCTCCCAACCTCTTGCTGCGCTGGAGTCCTCACCCTCTGGGCTCAAATCCCAGCCCCTGACACCTGCTTGGCCCTCTCCTTGCTGCACGCAGGCGCAGCTCATCAGCCTCGTTCTGTTGTCACCCAGGCCCTATTTTGAAATCATGAGTGATTCTCTGCACTTAAGCAGGGCTATCTTCACTGACTGAAGATTAAAGAAGGTCATATTTCCAAATTCAAAACTTGTAAGATATACTAAGACCAGGATAAACTAGATTGAAAAGTAAGTCTTTCGGATTTTGCTTTTTGTTACAAAGATGGTTTGCATGTTATTTATAAAATTGAAATATCCAGCAATGGATAGGTAATTGAGTGAATTACGGTATATCTCTATTAAATATTACTCAGTTATCGATATTGATATTTATTAAGGTACGTTAATGATAAGCTTAAATGCTTATAATTTAATGCTTGGTTAGAAAATCAGGATTTAAAATTATAAATAAAGAATGACCTCTGCTGTGATCGGTGTGGCTCAGTTGGTTGGAGCGTCGTCCAGTACACCAAAAGGTTGTGGTTTCGATTCCAGGTCAGGGCACATAGCCAGGATGCGGGTTCCATCCTCAGTCGGACACATATGGTAGGGAGCTGATCAATGTTTTTTTCTCTTTCTCTCTCCCCTTTCCTCTCTATAAAATCAATAAAAAGCATATCTTTGAGTGAGGAAAAATATGATTTAAAAAGGATGATATCAATTATGTAAAGCACACACACACAGAAATAAGCAAAATGTCCTCTTGATACTAATTATTTTCTTTCCTGTGCTTTTCTGTGCTTTCTAAAGTGAGTATGTATTTCTTTTATAATCAGAAGAGGGTACATTAAAAAAAATACTGAAATATATTTTACATTTCATAAAATTTACTTATGTTGGGTAACATGATAACTTTATATTTAACTTCTTAAGAAATGGTCAACCGTTTTCTAAAGTGGCTACATTAACTTTATAAACTCCACCCCAGGATTTAAAGTCTACTTCTCAGCATTTAGATGTGCACCTGCATCTGGCTCTTCACCCTCTTCTCAGCAGATGTAGCTGATGACTGAGAGGACAGTATTACAAAAGTTGTAATCACACACTTGTGCTGTCCCATGATGTCATCCTATAAATTACTGAAGATTCCTATGCAGCCTCCATGTTTCATTAAGCCCCAATAAACAATGAACTCTCTATTTGGCTTTTCTGAGCTGTGGAAATACACAAAGAATTTGAATATTCAAGAAGGAAAGTTACCCTTTGCCCAGTTGCCTGGCAATTGTTTGTCTTTTCCTCTTTCCTCCACTCTCTATGAAAATCAATGGAAAAATATCTTTGGGTGAAGATTAAATTTAAAAAAAAGACAAGAGATGTTGCAAGCCTTGACGAGGGCACAGAGAGGTTAGCTAGCCTGAGTGGTATTCCCTAACTCTACTACCATGCTTTATTATAGAAATGAATTTTGTGTCCTTATTTTTCTTTATTTATCATATTATTAGATATATACCAGAGCATATATCATAGTGTAGGAGGCACACAAATATACCATTTACACATCTATACATATAGATACCCAGATACTCAACTATATGTTGAGTATCTACACTGAACCATACATGCTTTCATGTAGCTGTATTTATCTATGAAATAGTAATTCAGGAATGCAAATGCAGAAGAGAAAGCATGAGCTCACAATATAAGTTTATGAGAGAAAAAGACTGAGTATGTAGGAGGGAGAGTCAAGAGTCTGACAATTAAGGAAGAAGGTCGTCAAGATTCCTGAAGCCCAGGAGAAGATTCATGATTCTATGCAATGAAGTTTGCTTAAACTATTCTGGGGACCAAGTTACACACATTTTCAATTTTTTATATAGGGTGGTATGTGTTTGTGTTTCTAAATAGAAAAGATACAGAAAAAATATGGTATGAAAGATTTTAAAAATGGCACCCACCATGAGGAGCTTGCAAGACTGGAAATTGCTCTAGATGAGTGATGAGTGGACATGAAGGCCTAAATTAACATACATGACTGCAAACTTTATAAACACTATACATTTAGGCTACTCCATGGACATATGTCATACTAAAAACCAGTGTTTCATAAACAGGTATATTTGGCACATAGAGTTGATGCCTTGTCTTTGTTTAGGTTCACACAAAGAGGCCACTTGGCCAAGGTAAACTCCTGCTTTTACTTGGATGGGCAGTGTTAGCTGGCCCCTCTCCTAGTAGAGTGGACTGGGCTGAACGAGGACGTTCTAGAAGGGAGAGTAACAAGAAACAAATAAAAGGTAAAACAGACAATACATTATTTAAGCTACATGCTACTGCACATCTGCTGATTGGGATGCACCAATAAATAGCACAAAGCAATAGCAGGAAGAGAAGGGACAGGTCTTGAGCTAAAATGGAGGTTAGATAGCACAAAGGTTAGCGTGTAGTCTTTGCAGTCAGATTGTCCTAGGTTTAAATCTCAGCTTCCCCACTTAGCAGTTTGACTGGGACCATGTAATTAGCTTTCATGTGTCTCTGTTTCGTGAATTAAAAGGAACCTGAGGAAAAAAACAGTTATTCTGAGGATTAAATGAGATAATGAACATAAAACATTCAGCATAGCTTGGCACATAGTAGGCATTAAAATAATGAACTGGTGGGAGTTGTCTTTTTAAAATCCCCAAAGAGAAAACATTTGCAGTGCTAAAAATAAGCATTAAGCTTTTTGTGGAGCTCTTTAAAAAAAATTTAACTGGCTTATAGGTCTTGAGAATGGTGGGAGTATCTTAGTCAAAAAAATGTCATAGAACATCCCACTGGTAAAATGAGTTTTCTCACAATCCCATTCTTTGTGACTGCGAATGTGGAATGCAGTTGAAATAGACAGGAGTCCCACTCTGAGTTTGCTGACCACCAGATGCATGGTGACATTTTCCCAAGATATTTGCTGGATTTTCTTTCTTCAAATAATGAGTCATTATTGTGAGATATTGTTTATTGTAAAACCCTTGTGTTCCTGCCATACATACCAAAACAAAAGGTCACTTTACAGGCACTTTATGTTAAAATCAAGAACAAAAGAAAATAATATAATACTGTGAAATGTCATACTGCATGTAGCATGGTGGGCACTATCTTGCTATGTCTTTTTTTAGATGGGCTTAAAATATACATTAGGAACAAAGCAAGCAGGAGAACGTTGAGTTGGGCCCCATTTATGCAAAAGTTGTATGCTTTTATATGCACAGATAATTTCTGAAAGAACAGACAATAAACTTTGTAGAGATTATATCTAAGGTCAAGAATCTTTAACTTTTCATTCTATGCCCCTGTGTACTCTTGAGTTTAATTTTTAAACAATGAACATATAGTATAGAATAATTCTCTAAGCCACATAAAAATGTATACAGAAATAACTTTACAACTGCCAGATTAAAAGTAGGTCTAGATATAAGTTAGGAAGAAGGGATAAAAACTGTCTTTTGAAATTGTTTGTTTTTCAAGATAAAAGACAAACAAGAGACAAACATAGAGATGTGTGTGTGTGTGTGCACGCGTGCGCGCGCGCCCACATGCATGCATAACTATTAGAATTTTATGGCAGTTACAGTCTAATTCATGTTGAGAACAAGGTGTTCCCATTAAGGATTATCTCTAAGCACCCCGAGGCTTACTCTGTACACCTGGGGTGTTGAACCCCAGCATTTTCACAAAAAGGAGGCAACTTAATGGAGTTCAATCCAGAAGGTTTTCTGCCTCACAGGGATCACCCCCTGGTTCTCCTATTCCTTCACTGAGTCAGAATAATGGTTGTAAGGTCTGTAACTGCATCTTAAGGGGAAATGGATCCCCTGACCCTGCGGTAGCTAAGTGCTTTGCTTTTTACCCTGCAACCTTCCCCCAGCTCTTGGATATCATGATGTGTCAGAAGGAAGAGCATCTGTTTTCGGGGATCCTGAGTCATCTAGCCATGATGCTGTCAATGGCTGGATGTAAAGAGCAGACCATGTAAATATTTGGGGAAATGGAATCTTTTTGGACCACAGTTGACTGTGGATAATTGAAACTGCAGGTGAGAGGGCACTGCTATATAAAACTGTAGCTTCATATCTGCAGTTACATAAGATCTCGCCTCACCTTGAGCTTCCTAGTGAAAGGTTAAAGCATGCCTGGATCTAGTTCTATAGTCGATTCTCATTATTTGAAGAGTCCATCTGTAGGAATTCACCTAGTTGCTAAAAGTTATTTGTAACTTGAAAATCAACACTTCCAGTGTTCTTGTGGTCATTCATGGACAAGCGTGTGTCCATGAAGAGGATGCAAAATTCGGGTCACCAGGGCTCAGGTTTTCAGCTGAAGTCAAACAAAGTGACACTCTGCCTTCTTGTTTCATCTCTCATACCATAAACAAGTGTCCTTTTTGAAGTCAATTTAGTGCCGTATTTTTCATATTTTTGTGCTTTTCTTTGTGCTGATTTCATTGTTTAAAATGAGCCTCAAACATAGTATTAAAGTACTGTACAGTGTTTCTAAGGGAAAGATTATGTATTGATCAGTTGACAATTTGAATACCTGACGCTGTATATCTCCAAGTTATTCTTAAAGAATAATTTAACCAATGGGTGTATTTGTTTCTTAGGACTGTTATAAAAAATTATCACAACCGTGGTGGCTTACAACAACAGAAATTTATTCTCTCAGTTCTGTGGCCAGAAGTCTAAAATCAAGGTATTGGCAGGGGCCACGCTTTCTCCAAAAGCTTCATAGGGTAGTTCTTCCTTGTCCTCCAGCTTCTGGTGGCTCTTAGCATTTCTTGGAGTGTGGCAGCATAATTCCAATGTCTGTCTCTGTCTTCACACTGCCTTCATCTACCTGTGCTTCTGTGCCCAAATGCCCCTTTCCTTTCTCTTATAAAGACCAGTTTCTGGGGTTAGGGCCATTTTAAATTCAGGATATTTTCATGTTGAGATCTTTACCTACAGTAATGCATTGCTTAATGATGGAGACATGTTCTGAGAAATGCATTGCTAGGCAATTTCATCATTGTATGAACATTATGGAGTGCACTTACAGAAACCTAAATGGTATAGCTACTATACACCTAGGCTATAGGGTATAGCCTATTAATCCTAGGCTATAAATCAATACAGTGTGATACTGTACTGAACATTGTATGCAATTATAACACAACTAGAGGTCTGGTGCACAAAATTTGTGCTCTGCAGGGGTTAGGGGATTCCCTCAGCCTGGCCCTTGACTCTCACAGTCCGCAAGCCCTCAGGGGATGTCCGACTGATGGCTCAGACATCCTTAGTGCTTAGAGGTAAGAGAGGCTCCTGCCACTGCGCTGCATTTGCCAGCCATGAGCCTGGTTTCTGGCTGAGTGGCACTCTCTCTGTGAGAACACACTGACCACCAGGGGGCAGCTACTGCATTGAGCGTCTGTCTCCTGTTGGTCATTGTGAGTCATGCAAACAGTTGTTCTGCCATTTGATCGATTTGCATATTAGCCTTTTATTATCTAGCATAGTAAGTGTTTGTGTTTCTAAATAGAAAAGACAGAGTAAAAATAAGGTATGAAAGATTAAAAAAAATGGTACATCTGTATAAGGCACTCACCATGAGGAGCTTGCAAGACTGGAAGTTGCTCTAGATGAGTGAGTGAGTGGTGAGTGGACATGAGGCCTAAATTACCATACATGACTGCAAATTTTATAAACACTGTACACTTTGGTTATACCAAACAAAATATTTAATCTCTTCAATAATAAAGTAACCTGAGCTTAGTGTAACTTTTTACTTTATAAACTTTTAAAAAAATTTAAATTTTCATCTTTTTTCTAATAACACTGAGCTTAAAACACAAACACATTGCACAGCTGGACAAAAATATAGTCTTTCTATATATCCTTATTCTATAAACTTTTTATTTTAACTTATCCTTTTTTTTCTTTCTAAAAACTAAGACACTAACATATATATTAGCCTAGGCCTACACAGAGTAAGGATCGTTAATAACACTGTCTTTTACTTCCATATCCTGTCCCACTGGAAGGTCGTTAGCACGCAAGGAACTGTCATCTATGATGACAATCCTCCCTCTGGAGCACCTCCTGAAAGACCTCCCTCAGCCTCTCCTAGAGGAGGTGTCACTCTTTTAGAAATATGTCCATGATGGGGTGCTTGGTTTATTTTTTCATCATACGCAGATGAAACAAACAATTACAGAACAAAAATGGAGGAATAATAATAAATGTGATGGCTATTTAAAAAGAAAAGAACATCATAAACTATATCTTAATAAATTTGAAGACCTAGTCCAAATATATTTTTAAAACAAATAAAATGCAAAAATAGCATATAATAAAGAACTCCTGAATACATGAATAATCATTGGAAAAATTAAAATAGTAACTTAAAAATCTATTTCTACAAAAAAAAAATCCCAGATCAAACAGCATTACAAGTTCTTCCAAAAGACAGATTATTCTCATCTATAATAATAAAAGTGTAATATGCTAATTAGACTAGAAGTTCTTCTGGATGAAGCCGGGGCTGTGAGGGAAGCCCGGGTCCTGGGTGCCAGAGGGAGGTGGGTGCTGGCAGCCAGGGGAAGAAAGGCCTACTCTTGCACAAATTTTGTGCATTGGGCCTCTAGTATTATACATATTATTCTAAAAAACAAAAATAGAGTGAAAGATGCCTACTTGATAATTAAAATGATTTAAAAAGAGAAAATTATAGGCCAATTTCACTTAAACACATAGATGGAAAACCTCTAAATAAAATGTTGGCAAATAAATCTAACATCAGCCTGGCCAGTGTCATTCAGTTTGAGCATCGATTCATGGTTGAATTCCCAGCCAGGGAGTCAAGGCACATGCCTGGATTTCAGACTTGAATCCCGGTGCGGGGAGTGCAGGAGGTAGCCAATCAATGATTCTCATCATTGATGTTTCTCTCTCTCTCCCTCTTCCTTCCTCTCTGAAATCAATAAAAATATATTTTCAAAAATAAATCTAACGTTGTATTAAAAAAACATATAATCATCAGTATGTATATTTTAGAATGCAGGAATGAATTAACAATAGAAGATCAATGAGTATAATTCACTACATGAATAAGGTAAAAGAGAAAAATCACATGTTTATCCTACCAAGTCCAGAAACATTTAATAAATCTCATAACTTATTTATGATGTTTAAAAAATTCTACACACCTCTTAGGAGACTAGAAATAGAAGGAAACTTTATTTAACAAATGCTCACTCCCCCAAATTGATCATAAACCAAATGGAGAAACTCAAAATGCTTTCCTTTGAGAAAAGAATGCTGGCTGTTCTCACTACTGTTCCATGTGTTATTGGAGATCCTGAGCGATGCAGTGAGATAAGACAAAGAAATAAGATGCATAGTAATGGAGGGAAATGCGTGGAATAGAATTATTTTCTTGGTAATAAGATTATCTATGTAGAAAATACAGATAAATCAACAAACCAATTACTGATCGAATATGGTTTAGCAAGACTGATCGGTGCAAAATTAGTATGTAAGTATCAATATCCTTTTTCTACTCCCAACAGAAACCAGCTAGATGTTTTAGGAACATAAACTATAAAGATTTAGAAGTTAATATAACAAAGAATGCTCAAGATTGCTATAGAGAATAATTAAAAACTCTCTTAAATGACATACAAAGAGACTTAAATTGATCTCAAATTCAATGCAATTCCAGTTAAAACTTTATAGGACTTTAAGTAACCTGAAAATTGATTCCAAACTGATATAAAAAATGAAGGTACATGAAAACAAAAATAATTTTCAAAATGAACAACAAATTGGGTGGAAAACTTCTCCTGTAACTAAGACACTACTCACCTCAGTAACAAAAACACCAGGGGCCATTGACGAAAGAACAAAGAGAATACTTAAGCAGCTTAGAGAATGGGGAAATAATATCCCTTGCATATGTAGAAACTTGGTAGTTGAGAAAGGTGCCATCGCATATCAGTAGGAATAATAATTTAGTAGACGGTTACTGAGAAAATTACTTTCTCACACACACAAAAATAAAGTTTGATTCTTACCTCAAATTGTACACCAAAATAAATTCCAAATAAAGAACTAAATATAAAGAGGAAAAAGATAAAAGAACATTTTGGTGGTATTAATGTAAGAAAAGACTTCTTAAACAAGATCCAAGAAAGTATGGGCGGTGAGGGAAATGAATAGATTTAACATAAAAATGAAAGATTTCTGCTTAATGAAGAAAACTAGAGACAATGCTTCAGAGAATATTTGCAAGTCTAAAGTAAAACAAATAAGGAGTTAGTAGCTACAATATACAATGAGGTCCCACAAACCAGCAAAAATAGGCAGCCAGTAAGTGATGGTGAACAATATATAATCCAAAGAAAGGGAAACCTGAATGGCTAATAAGCATATGAAGAGATGTTCACATTAACTGGTAATCACAAACATGTCTAAGTTAAAGTTAACAGTAAAGTACCACTTTAGAAACTCAGTGTCAAGGGTTGCAACGTATAAGCAAACATTGGAACTCTTGTGTTGGAACATAAATGGTACATCATTATATAAGTAATCTCATAGAACTTGGTAAAATTAAGTATTGTAGCCTTAGACCACTATTTCCAGAAACACATATCTAAATAATTTTTGCACATGTCTATAAGGGGACAGGTACAAAATGTTCATCACAGAATTACTTACTGTAGGGAGGAGCTAGAAGGGACACAGATGCACATCAATGGAGAAATGAATAGGTAAATTGTGGCATATGTATGAGACAGGAGAGAACACAGTCAGGAATAATGAACTAGATTTAAAAATAACACAGAAAATGTTTAAAAAGGAAATGAAATTTGCATCATTATAAAAATTAAAATTGACATGAATATTATTTTTTTCAAGATACACACATATCGCCCGGCTGGTGTGACTCAGTGGTTGAGTGTCAACCCAGGAACCAAGAGGTTGCCGGTTCAATTCCTGGTCAGAGCACATGCCTCAGTTGTGGGTTCGATCTCCTGTAGAGGATGTGTAGGGGGCAGCCAACCAATGATATTCCTCTCTCATCAATGTTTCTCTCTCTCTATTCCTCTCCTTGCTCTCTCTAAAAATCAATAAAAATGTATTTTAAAAAAGAAATACACATATCTACACATAGGAAAAATAAACTGAAAAAGGAACATGTCAGTGTGCCATATGCCGAGGATTATAATTTTCTCAATTTTGAATACCTGAGGCTAAAAAGATCACTCAACTAAGAGGAGCCCAGGGCCCAGAGAGGTTCAGTGACAGGTCTCAATTCATGGCCAAGAAGAATGCAGGTTTCCTGTTACCTAGATCTTAGCACTTTACCATGCTTCTCTCCTCTGAGAAGTTGCCAAAGACATCTTGAAGATGCCAACCTCTGCCCTAGAGTTCCTATATCCCATCATCAGAAGCAGCATCCACTTGTGAGTTGTTTCTCGATTTTTTTAAAATCAGGAAATGACCACTATAATTCTAAGGTATGATGATCCGATCCATAAATTTAATTATTTTATTTGCTTCATGGGCACTTAACCACATAGGCAAATGGGTACTTTCAGATAAAGCATGATAATTTCAGAATAAGGCACATTGTTCCTCTGTCAGTTTGAGATTACTCAAAATGTTAACCCTTGTTATAGTATTGTCTATAGTTGGACTTGTTCCTTGGAGACAAATCTAAACATTTTGTGAATTCATGATTTTGGTGACATTAAATCCAGCTATATTGAAATTCCAAGATAAGCTGAAAGGGCTTTCTACATGTAACAAATCCATTCTTCATAAACACTAGACAGGTTTGACAGCTTTAAAAAAAACTTTTGTTGAATTTATTGGGGTGACATTGCTAATAAAATTATAAAGGTTTCAGGTGTAGAACACTATAAGGCATCATCTGCATATTGTATTGTGTGTTCACCACCCCAAGTCCAGTTTCCCTCATTACCATTTATCCCCCTATAGTCTCTTACCTTCCCCTAACCGCCTTTACCTTTGGTAATCACCACACTGCTGTCTGTGCCTGAGTTTTTGGGGTTTTCTTTTGCTTAATCCCTTTACCATTTTCACTGCGCCCCACAACCCCCTCCCACCTGACAGCTGTCAGTCTGTTCTCTATCTATGAGTCTGTTTCTATTTTGTTTGTTAGTTTATTTTGTTCATTAGATCCCACATAGGAGTGAAATCATATGTTACTTGTCTTTCTCTGACTGGCTTATCTCACTTAGCATAATGCTCTCCAGGTCCATCGGTGCTGTCACAGAAGGCAAGATTTCCTTCTTTTTAAAGGTCAAGTAGTATTCCATTGTGTAAATGTACCACAGTTTTTTTATCCACTCATTTACTGATGGACACTTGGACTGTTTCCAAATCTTGAAACATAAAGCTACAATGAATGTAGAGATGTATATATTCTTTCGAATTACTGTTTCAGGTTTCTTCAGTTTTATTCCCAGAAGTGGAATTGCTGGGTCATAAGGCAGTTCCATTTCTAATTTTTTGTGGTAACTCCATAATGCTTCCCACAGGGCTGTATCAATCTGCATTCCCACCCAATAGTGCACGAGAGTTCCCTTTTCTCCACAGCCTCGCCAACACTTGTTGTCTGTTGATTTATTGATGATAACCATTCTGACAGGTGTGAGGTGATATCTTATTGTGGTTTTAATTTGCATCTCCCTGATGATTAGAGATGTTGAACATATTTTCGTATGTCCATTGGCCATCTATATGTCCACTTTGAAGAATCTTTTCAGGACTTAGCCATTTTTTAAATTGGTTATTTTTGGTGTTGGCTTTTATAATGTCTTTATAACTTTTTAACATTAATGCTTAATCAGAGGTATCACTGGTGAACATTTAGTGGATTGTCTTTTAATTTTGCTGAAGGTTCCCTTAGCTGTGCAAAACTTTTTAGTTTGATGTAGACCTATTTGTTTACTTTTTTCTTTTGTTTTCCTTGCCTAGGGTGGTATATCAGACAAAATATTGCTATGAGAAATGTCCAAGATTTTACTATCTGTTTCCTTCCAGGAGTTTCATAGTTTTGAGTCTAACATTTAAGTCTTTAATTCATTTTGGGTTTATGCTTATTGTATATAGTGTAAGTTGGTGGTCTAGTTTTTTGTTTTGCATGTATCTGTCCAATTTTTCCAACACCATTATTAAATAGACTACCTTTACCTCATTGTATGTTTCCGTCTTTGTCAAATATTAAATGACCATAGCTATGTGGTTTATTTTTGGGTTCTCTGTTGTGTTCTATTGATCTGTGTGTCTGTTTTTATGCCAGTACCTGCTGTTTTGATTACTATGGCCTTGTATAGTATAGTTTGTTACCAGGTAGCATGCTTCCACCAACTTTGTTCTTTCTCAAGATTGCTATGGCTATTTAGGGTCTTTTGTGGTTCCATATAAATTTTTGTATTATTTGTTCTAGTTCTGTGAAATACACCATCTTGATAGTCTGTTCTTGATAGGAATTGCACTGAATCTATAGATTGCTTTGGACAGTATGGACATTTTAATGATGGTAATTCTTCCTACCCATGAACACAGTGTATTCTTATCTGTAGCTTCTTCAATTTCTTTCTTCAGTGTCTTATAATTTTCCAAGTGTAAGTCTTTTACAACTTTGGTTGAATTTCTTCCTAGGTATTTTTAACACAATTGTAAATGGGATTGTTTTTTTGGTTTCCCTTTCTGATAGCTCAATTATTAGTGTATAAAAATACAACAACAAAAAATTGCAACAGAGCCCTGGCCGGTATAGCTTAGTTGGGTGTAGCTCAGTTGGGTGTAGCTCATTTGGGCATTGTCCTGTGCTCTGAAAGGCTGCCAGTTTGATTCCTGATCAGGGCACATGCTCAAGTTTTGGGTTTGATCCCTCGTAGGGACATGCAGGAGGCAGTAGATCAATGTTGCACTCACATTGATATTTCTCTCCCTCTAAAAATCACTAGCCTTTTTTAAAAAACGCAACCGATTTCAGGTTATTTATTTTGTGTTCTGCTACTTTGTGTGTGTTTGTTAATTCTCACCCAAGCATACTTTTCCACTGATTTTTTTAGAGAGTGGGAGGGGGAGAGACACAGAGAGAAAAACATAGATATGAAAAACACATCTATTGGTTGCCTTCCTCATGAGTCCCTCCCACTCCCATGCCCCACCCTCCCACAGGGCTGGGGATCGAGACTGCAACTGAGGTACATGCCCTTGATCAGAATCAAATTGAACCCAGGACCCTTCAGTTTGCTTATCCACTGAGCCAAACCTATCCTGCTACTTTTACTGAATTTATTTATCTCGTTTTTTCAGTAGATTCTCAGTATATAGTATTATCTTATGTGCAAATAATGACACTTATAGTCCTTTTCAATTTGGATGCCTTCTATTTCTTCTTGTTTGATTGCCGTAGGACTTCTAGTATTATGTTGAATGAATGGTGAAAGCATACATCCCTGTCTTATTCCTGATCTTAAGGGAAACACTTGTAGTTTTTGCCCATTGTGTAATAAAGTAAAGCCTTTATTACATAAAATTGTCCTGGGAAGCCACCAGTCCAGGACTTTTGTTGTTGGGAGTTTACATTACTGCTTTAATGTCATTAGTTGTAATCTGTCCAGATTCTCTGATCCTTCCTGATTCAGTTTTGGAAGATTGTATGCTGCCAGGAATTCATCTATTTATTCCAGTGTCCAATTTATTGCACATAGTTGTTCATAGTATTTTTTATTATCCTTTGTATTGTTTTTGGTGTCAGTTGTTACTTGTCTTTTAGCTAATATTGAGTCCTCTTTTTTTTCTTTTTGAGAAAGAGAGAGGAAGGGGGAAAGAAAAACATTTATTTGTTCCTCTTATTTATGCATTCATTGGTTGATTCTTATATGTACCCTGACCAGGAATCAAAGCCACAACCTTGCTGTATCAGGACAATACTAACTGAGCTACCTGGGCCTCTCTTTTATTCTTGATGAGTCAGGGTAAAGATTTGCTTAATAGCTTTTGCAGGGATATAAACAAGTTAGGTAAAGCCCTGGATAATACATGATTTCATAGTAATGAACATCAAATAAAACATTTTAATTTAAAAATAATATTTTTATTGATTTCAGAGAGGAAGGGAGAGTGAAACATCAATTATGAGAATCACTGATTGGCTTCCTCCTGCATGCCCCCCACTGGGGACCAAGCCTGAAACTCAGGCATGTGCCCTGACCGGGAATTGAACCCGGGACCCTTCAGTCCGCAGGCCAACACTCTATCCATTGAGCCAAACCAAACAGGACAAAGAAAACATTTTAAGTTAAATGCTTACATAGTGTTGGAAAGGGGGAAAATGGGTTTTAACATATTTTATAGGAAGAAACTCTTTCTAGGCTTTTTAAAAAAAATTAATGTCTTGCCCTAACTGGTTTGGCTCAGTGGATAGAGCATTGGCCTGTAGACTGAAAGGTCCCAGGTTCAAATCCGGTCAAGGGGATGTACCTTGGTTTTGAGCACATCCCCAGCAGGAGGCAGCTGATCAATGTTTCTAACTCTCTATCCCTCTTCCTACCTCTGTAAAAAATCAGTAAGATATATTTTAAAAAATTAATGTCTGGAGTTAAGGCGTGCTGTTTTAAAATTTCCTGTTATCCTACTTAATATTTAAAAAATATAAAAAAGGATGGATTTAAAAATAATCTTTGATTTATGAGAAATGTAACTGTTTAAAGAAAGAAGTTCCTCATAGTCCAATAGAAGAGCTGGAACATCCCCATCTCTCTGAGTGAAAATGCTCATTAGTATCTCCAAAGACTTTGATCTTATTAAACTCTAGGGCTCTTTCTCTGCCTTCAACTTAAACCTAGCTTCTGTGACACTACCGTTTAGTTTCAAGTTCATAGCCCCTTGTTTCTTTTGCTTTTCCTGATAAAAATGTTTTCCCAGTCTTCCCATTTCACTTAGTGACAGCACTCTAAATTATCCTGTAGGAAGCCATCCTTGTCTCCTTAAAACCCTCTATTCCAAATCATAAGTAAATCCTGTTGTCCTATCATGATTTTGTGCACTCTTTTCCAAATCCTAGTCTGAAAGCCTCTATCACTTTTCATCCCAACCTCTGCAAAGGGTTCCTGCTGACCATGGCCTCCTTGGTCATGCTATTGTCCCATATAATCATTTCTCCACACAATATTCAGAGCCATCTTTTAAAATGGCATATCAGAATTTAAATTTCCAATGGCAGCCCATTATATTCCCAATAAAAGTCTCATCTGAGACTATAAACTATCCATTATCAGGTCTCTGACCACTTCTCATTTTGTTTTACATCACTCCACCTTGCTTGAATTTGAAATACCCATCCAATAGACTCTGCCTGGCCTGCTGGTCCCTTTAATTAGCATGGGCAGCCTTTTCTTCATTCACTTGTGAAGTCAACTTTCACACCCCCAGCAATGCCTCCCCACCTTCACTTATTGCTAGATTTGTCTCCGTCTGAAATTTTATTCATCAGCCTCTCCTCATAGAATTAAGCTCTTTGAGCACAGGAATAATTTGTTCCTTAAAGGTATCCTTCAACCTTAGCACATGGTAGGCAAACTAAATCTCTCTTAAAGAAACACTTTTGTATACATAAATTCACAGCGGTTTCTAAGATATTGCAGCCCTTTAAGGGTTCATTTTAAAGCACCATCACAGGGAGTTGGGAGTACAGATCTTCCTTCGCTTCTCTCCTGTGCTTAATTTCATACTGAGGGAATAATTCTTGAGACATTTGTTTGCAACATGAATTGCTCTTGGACAGAGCACTAAACAGGGTTTAGGAGTGGCCAACTCCTCCAGGAATGCTTCAAAGCAGAACAGGATAACCTTAAAAATGAATAAACCCCGATTTTCAACCCAAACGAACAAAATGTTCATTTCTGTTTTCTGAGGAACATTTTAAAAACATTCAAAAACTATTTTACTTAAGTATACATTATTGAATCACTTAACCAAATATATAAAGTGTACTGTTGTTTAGTCACTGTGCTGGCTTGTGCTAATCGAAACTTAGTGTTTACACAGTAAATATCTGAGGTAGTGTATAAAATTTTTATTACCGATAAAGAATGTGTACTTCCAGTAAAAAACCATCAAGTACCTAGGTCTTAAAGCATCTTGTGACTCATCCTGTACACATCAGTGATTCTCAAGTAGGAACTGGTGGGTCTTCCAATTTCAGGCAGGCACACATCTCTGGTCATACTCCTAGTCACCTAGTCACCTGCTTTTTACCACCTAGTGTGCAATCAAGGAATGTGTCGTAACATTAGTAAGCCAGTATTTTTCTTGAGATAAAGAAAATTGAGAAAACGCATAATGCAACTATGTAGTAAGTTGCAAAATGAAACAATTTTGTGTTTTCTGTTGCTCCATTTCTTGGTTGACATACAAATGAAAACTTCTTTTAAAAATATATTTTATTTTTTACAGAGAGGAAGATAGAGGGATAGAGAGTTAGAAACATCGATGAGAGAGAAACATTGATCAGCTGCCTCCTGCACACCCCCCACTGGGGATGTGCCCGCAACCAAGGTACATGCCCTTGACCAGAATCGAACCTGGGACCCTTGAGTCTGTAGGCTGACACTTTATCCACTGAGCCAAACCGGTTAGGGCTAAATGAAAACTTTTAAAACAAAAATTAGATATTCAACTCAGCAATATGCTACTATAACAGTAACTAAACATGTGAAAACTTTTCACAACTTCATGGGATGATTAAAACTTCAAGATTACTTTTTTAAACCTGTAAACTCACATAAGATGAATAATATCCAATAAAACAGGCAGCTACCTTTAATGTCCTACGATTTGATGGTATAAGATTTTTAATTATTACAGTTTTTAAAACCTTCAAACGACAGTCCTGGCCAGTGCTGCTAAGTCACTAGTGTCGGCCTGTGCAGCAAAGGGTCTCAGGTTTGATTCCTCCCTCCTGCACACACCCTGACACATTTTCTTCTTCATTTATTTTGCTTTTGTCTTAATTTATTTATCAGGTGTTGTAATCTTCAGATAACTAAAATATGAAATGCTTTTGATGTTTGTCAAGGGCATGTACCTAGGTTGCAGGTTCAATCCCAGGCCCAGTTGGGGATTATTCGGGAAGCAACCAATCAATGGGCCTCGCACTGATGTTCTTCTCTCCCCCGCCCCTTCTCTAAAAAAAAAAAAAAAAAAAAAAGTCCTATGTGAGGATTAACAAAAAATAAGATAAAAAATCCTTGACAAAAAATTTCACATCACAACTTGATGTGAAATGCCAAAAGCTAAACCTTTTCAAATTTTATCTAGTGATTCAAAGTATACAACATTTTTGAACTGGATAATCCATGCCATTTAAGGGCACATCATAACTAGAAGAAACATAGCAAAGTTTAATAATCTTAAGTTATATAGAACCATCAATATGCTTACATTATAAAAGTTAAGAATATCTGATAGGTCTACATTAAGGAAGTTCTTACAAACTACCTCTACTTACAATTTTATCAAAACATATAGGACGCTGCCAGGGTGAGGGAGTAGGGTTGGGACACCTAATGCAAAAAACCCCCCACATTCCTAGCTGGTTTGGCTCAGTGGATAGAGCGTTGTCACACGTCCAGGTTGTGGGCTTGATCCCCATACCCCCAGTAGGGGCCGTGCAGGAGGCAGCCAATGAATGATTCTCTCTCATCATTGAGGTTTCTCTCTCCCCTACTCAAATCAATAAAAATCTAATAAAACAAACAAAAACAACACAAAAATAAGTAAAACGTCCACAAAAAAAAAGGAGAAAAATTGTGATTTTGGTTATACAACACCTCGAGCTTTAACTTCTGAGGCCTTATTCTAAGTACCTAGACAATATTCACTGACACTTCAAAACAAAATAGTTGAAGACATAATTACATTAGATGTGAGATCAAAGGCCTAATATCAAAAGGTGAATAAAAAGATAGACAAGGAGAAACAAGATGGCGGCATAGGGTAGACACCGTATATGCAGCTGTGAACAACTATTTCAGAAAAACCAAGAAAAGAACACACGGACACCACTCGCACCCACAGGACGGCTGGCTGAGTGAAAATCCTACAACTAGAGAAGAGTCTGAGACTCAGAGGAGTGGCGGAAGCAAAGTACAGAGGTACGGAGGCGCGTGCACGGGCTCGGGGAAGGGCTGGTACCAGAGGTCGCGGTTCTTTTCCAAAACGGAGAGAGCCACAAGCTCCCAGCGGCTCTGAACTCCAGTTCCAGGCGAGTTTCTGAGGTCTCACAGACACCCAGAGAAGGGGGACTGACTGGCACCTGGAGGAAATCCAGAGCGGGTTTCTCTCAGCGTTGCTTACAGCAATTACGCGGGACACAGAGACCTGGTGTCTCTTAGCGCAGGGCTGAGAAGCACCATAGCTATTTGCTCCGCCCCGCCCGGCAAACTCCCCGAGGTCCCGCCCCTCCCAAGTGTGTCAGAGGCTTCTGCAGCAACACCTCCTTAAAGATACAGGAGCCAGCCTCACCCAGTGGCCAGAGTGGGACTAACCTAAACAAAACAGATCCACAAGGAACACACTCGGGGCAGATGCAGTGAGCATAAAAGTCCCACTGAAACAACTCTTGCCCCATAAGGGTGTCTCCAGCACAGAAGTTCTCCCACTGTAGACACAGCTGACTCTCATAACCA
>PVJC01019325.1:0-30350 GCA_004026665.1 Murina feae
GCCCCATGTAGGAGGTAGGTGGGCACACAGCCTCAGGTCCCTGCTGATTGCTCCTTAAGGCTCATTATGGGAACTTAGCCTCAGCTGTGGGTGCAAATTGACTGGAGTGATGGTTAATTTGCATATTCCCTCTTTATTATATAGAATTACTAAAATTTGTGCACCCGGGGGGTGGTCGCTTAGCCTGGCCTGTGCCCTCTCTCAGTGTGGGACCCCTCAGGGGATGTCCACCTGCTGGCCTGCCTGGCCAACCTGGGTGAGGGGCCGATGGCCATTTGCAAGCTGGCCAAGCCCCCCAGTGGGGACCCTCACCCCATGGTAGTGTGGCCAGCCTGGGTGAGGGGCTGATGGCTGTTTTCAGGCTGCCCACAGCCCCTTCAGGGTTTGGGTCCCTACTGAGGTGCCTGGCCAGCCTGGGTGAGGGGCTGATGGCTGTTTGCAGGCTGGCCACAGCTCCCATTGACCCAAGGTCCCAGTGAGGCTGGTTGAAAGCAGGTTTCTGTGGTTTATTTATCTTCTATAATTGAAACTTTGTTACTTTGAGCAGAGGCCACAGCCTGCCTAGGCAGGCAACGAAGCCTCCTGTTTGCTTCAGCTGTGTGGCTTCTCTAATTGAAACTTTGTTGCATTGAGTGGAGGCCACAGCCAGCCTAGGCAGGCAGTTTCCTCCATTGCTGGCCTGTTTGCTCTAGCTCCATGGCTGCCGGCCACCATCTTGGCTGGGTTAATTTGCATATTGTTGCTCTGACTGGCTGGTGGGCATGGCTTGGCTGGTGGGCATGGCTTAGGTGTAACAGAGTGAGGGTTAATTTGCATATTACTCTTTTATTAGATTAGACTATACTGCATCATTATAAAATATCCTTCTTAGACCAATTTAATACTTTTTGCCCTGAATTCAAACTTTATTCTTTATTAATATGACTTGGGAATATTTCCCTCTAATATAACTCAAAAAATTTCTAATTTGTTTTCTTTATGGATGCTATTAGTTATGTACATGTGGAAAGTTGTCTTCCATATCCATTTTCAATTCTCTTTAATTTTTTTCAAATGATTTATAAGTCTTTTACTATCCTCCAGCTTACTTTTCATATCATTCTATTGACTTATTTTCTTCTCTGAGCCATGCTTTCTTGTTCCAAATATTTTTCCCGATCTATTTTCTTTAACTTTTTCAATATCACTGAAAAGGATTTGAAGAAATTATCTATTTCTTCTATAATTGTTACATGTGATTTTTGTGTGCCTCTTTTATATTACCTTTCTTTCCATTCCTTTTTCTTGTAGTATCTACATATGTTGGTTTTATGCCAGCTTCTTTATGATATTTTTTTACCTTTAAATCGGGCCATTCTTTCACGACTAGCTATTTGCTGGACAGCAGTCTCAGAAAGGGCTGGGGGATAAGGTCCATTATGCTTATACTGTCTCAATTCTTTTCCAAAACTTCTGCCAGGAGATAGCTTTGCACTCTTCTGTCAGGGATGTGCCCCTTTATTTTATCTTATAATGGAGCGATGTATTGGAAATTCATGTTTATTAATTTTACTTTGCCAGTTTTAAACACCAACTATAAAATAACTCACCATCTATCTCTCTTTGCTATATTGCTAACCTACTAGTTACAAAGATGGTGTGTCTGACTCATTCCACTCTTAGTCCCTGTCACTTTCCACAAC
This sequence comes from Murina feae, assembly GCA_004026665.1. Classification (NCBI taxonomy): domain Eukaryota; kingdom Metazoa; phylum Chordata; class Mammalia; order Chiroptera; family Vespertilionidae; genus Murina; species Murina feae. The sequence goes on from PVJC01019325.1 coordinate 1,683, forward strand.
TTGCTTTCAAATAACAAATCACTGGTCAGAGCTGTGTCCTGTTCCTTTGTAGAATTCCATGCCCTGCCTGAGTTCTGTTAAGGTATGCATCTATTATATTCAATTGATTCCAAATCTTACTGTATTCATGATAGTTTTTTATTTAGTATTATAGTTGCTATTACCATTTAAGATGAAATTTCCTTTTTGGGGGGTTCATTTTGTGCTTTGTAACCAGGCTCAGAGAAGAGAATAAAGGTAGAATCATTCTTACTTCACAATCTTTTTTTAAATCAATATATTTTTATTGATTTCAGAGAGGAAGGGGGAGGGAGAGAGAGATAGACACATCAATGATGAGAGACAATAATTGATTGGTTGCCTCCTGCATGTCCCCTACTGGGTATTAAGCCACAACCTGGGCATATGCCCTTGACCAGAATCAAACCTGGGACCTTTCAATCCACAGGCTGTTGTGCTATCCACTGAGAAAACCGGCTAGGGTTATTTTGCAATATTTAACTCTATGTCTGTAGACCAGTGGTTGTCATACTTGTGACACAGATTGCAGTAGGTCCAGGATAGGGTCCTAGAATGTACATTTCTAACTAGTTCCCAAGGAATGCTACTGGCGCTGGGTCATAGACAACTGGGCTTACCTACTGGTTGGCAGATTTGAGTCCCTTGTCATAAATTTTAGCTGGAAGTTTTTCTTAATTCTTTATGTCAAAAGGGAAATACTTATATGTTTGGTGAATCTGCTATGGAAAGACTTTCTGGAAGTTTAGTAAAAATTTTACAGCTATTGATTCTGCGGGAATAGTTTTGTTATTTTTTCCCCTTTAAATAACCATTCAGTTTTACTCATGATTAAACTAGTGCTTTCTCCAGTTGGCCTCAAGTTTTCTAAGTGCAATTAAGGTGCGATATTAGGTGCTCACATTGCACAAAAGCAGGCATTTTTTTTTGGTCCTGAACTTCTACTCACAATTTTTAGCCCTTAACTATGACTATGGGGTAAACGACTGACATATTGAACCAAGTTTTCCCATATAGCTAAAAATATTCCACCTGAATACTTTTTACTCTGGCTTCTATATTTTCAGGCTTGGCATTTTGATGGCTTTTTTAAATCTCTATTTCAATTGCCCTCCCTTCTCCAGCATAGGATAGAGATATTGGCCCAGGCAATGCAATGCTTCATGCAGCCAAAACCCCAAACACATTTGAACTTTATGATTTGGAGTCGTCTGGAGAAAACTATAGGTTTGATAGAGGTAGTGAATTTTGTTGCTTACATATTAATAATGAAACATCTGCAGTTGCAATAAATCTTAATTGAGTGGATGAAAACCTTAATTTTTAAAATTTAAAAATTCAAAAGCTGCATCTAAGGAAATAACTTAATGTTTTGTTTGTGGTTCAAGGTCAGCTCTTTCAAAGGTGTCATTTCTGCTGCCTACCACTTGTAAGCTGCTGTGCACACAGTGTTCAGCCTGGACCCATGTGGGAGCTGAAGGATAATTCCCGCATTAGTTCATCTATGCCAGAAATGCTGAGCTGTAAGCATGGGAAGCTTTGATGACTGGAAAGTATTCTAATCCACTTAAAAAAAAATCTAATGCTATTGATGAGAAGGGGGGCAGAGTGGGCACTTTAGGTTAGCCAAGGCTCTAGAAGCATTTATTGCATTTACACTGAGTTCAGAGCCATGTGCCTGAAAGCTATTTGAAGATATGCATAGTTGTCAGAAGAGACAAAAACACAAGAGCATCATAGCACTTTCACACTTTTCCTCCTTTACAATCCTTGTCCCTGTACATAGCCCACAACTACTGATATCCTATATAATAAAAGAGTAATACGTAAATTAACCATCACTCCAAGACAAAAATGGCAGCGCCCATAGTGGTGGGGCAGGACACTGGTGGTGTCACCTTGGCAACGTGAGCCCAGCAGGCATTGCCTCAGAAACCAACAACCCATGAGCGGGTCTGGAGCAGGAAAGGCTAGAGGCTACGTGACAGCAGAAGGCATTTGCATGCTTCCCAGTTCCTTTGGGGGGATCAGGGAGCAGGAAAGGCTGGCCTGACCATGAGGCAGTGAACAGGTGGGGTTTTCCTTGCTTTCCAGTGGCTGGAGCAAGATGGGGAGTAGGCAAGCCTGGCAGGCAGGCAGCACCCAGGCCTCGCCACAGCTCAAAAAAGAGAACAACATACAGGGCATGGCAGGAGTCTGAGAGAACAACACAGAGGGATGCCTGCTTCAAGCCTCCACAGTGTGCCTGGGGGCAGGCCCCCAGTGGATAGACACACACACAGGATGACTGCGCTGAGCCTCAGATGCGGCTGGGGGCAGGCCCCCAGTGGTCTCACACACACACACACACACACACACACACACACACACACACACACAGTGCCTGCCAGACTGGGGCCATCAGTAGGACATCCACTGAGGGATTCCGGACTGTGAAAGGGGGCAGGCTGGGCTGAGGGACCTCCACCCTCCCCCCGTGCACGGATTTTGTGCACCGGGCCTCTAGTGCTATAATAATGACAGACAGAAATGCTCATTAAGATCAAGAAGAAAAAGAATCAAAGCGGGAAGGTTGCTTAAAAAGTCAGCCAAAGAAAATAAAAAAAAAGTCAATTAAATAACAAGATGAAAACTGCCAGTCCTTCCAAAATGTTCTTGTGTGGCCTGGCCCATGGTTTGCCATGGACCAGCCTGGAGTGAGTGCTGCTGCAGGTTTCCCACCACATAACCTCTCCATACCCTGGCCAGCTGTTACACGCTCTCTCTCCAAAGTGGGAAAAGACTCCTTTCTCTCTTATTGACTGAAAAGCTGCAGTTGCACTTGATCAAACTGGAAGCAAAAGGTACACAGGTACATATTTACACCTTCTTCAACTGCAGGACCTTCCTGGTGTGTCATTTCAACAGTGTGCCCTTTCCATTTCCAGGGAGGGCTATAGACTTCCCAAAATGTGGGTACAGAATTTCTGCTGGTACCTGGAGGAAGCCTGGTTTGCTCTGCATTCCCACCTGCATCTTTTTCTCAGTGATGCCATTAGCTAATAGAATTCTGTTTTAGTTGTCCCACTCAAATACAATACCATCTATATATAGAAAAGGCTAATATGCAAAGTGTCCACTTGGGAGTTCCACCAGGAGACCAGGAGTTCTATTGCTCATTCTGATGTGTGCTGACCACCAGGGGATGGTATGGAATGAAGGAAGGCCCTAATTGGCAGCCGGAAGGCCTTGATTGCCGGCCAGGCCTAGGGACCTTACTCATGCTTGAATTTCGTGCACCAGGCCTCTAATAAATAATAATAGCAACTGCTTTACTTATTATTTACCTTGAACTTTCATAGTAATTTTAGTAGTAAAGGTATTAACATGAAAACAGGCTTACTCAGAGTTCCAATGTAGGCCTTGGAATGATTTTTCAAACACCTCATCCAAGGGAGTTTGTGCCCACATAAACCCACCCAACAGAAAGCTGTCTACAGTTCAGGCAGGTAATTTGGCACCAATGAACTGATTTAGAGCATAGGTTGTGGACCTCTGACTGTACAAACGGGCTGACCAGTTGAAAAAGTTCACTGTCCTCATAAATCTCAGAGATTTGAGTAGGGATGTAGAAAGCGGATTTAGCTTGGCATGTGAGGCTGCCGATTGAAAACATTTCAAGTATGCAACCTAGACTTGTTTTCCCCCAAAGAAGGACTAATATGGAAATCTAGGCTCATGGAGACCCCTCCGGAAGTTCCTCACATTATTATGAGTATCATTCTTTCTCATAAACTAAACGGACATTCAGCTAAGGAATAAAGCATTCTAGCTATGTGTTTGTTAAAGATTATGTCCTCATTGGAATTTTACAGCATCAATGGGAATAATAATAATAAAAAGAATTTATTGAATCAAAGTGCTAAATCTTATAATTAAAGTAAAACTGGCTTTATAAGGTCTGGATGTCCATGCTACTGTATTAAATTAATACTACCAGGAGTTAGTTATAAATATTGATTCCTTCATTAAAAAATAGTAGAAAAAAACCCACTAGGAAAAGGAAATCAGAATATTTCATGAAAGTCTTAGAAAACATAAATATAAAAACAATTATGATCTTAGAATTAGTTCCTCTTTTCCCAGATTCTTTTACTTTGTAGTACTTCTCACAGCAAGAAATGTTGGCAATAGCAGCAGTTGTTCACAGTAAATATACTTAGAATTTTGCCATAGAACGCAGTTTTGGGGGAAAAATGAAAAGAAATAACAGCAATAACAAAATTCCAAAAGGGAATAGAGAAAAATATAAGAGAAATTAAATTTATTTCATCTCTATGGCTAAAGTAAATGTGATGATTTTATTTTATTTTAATTTTTTGGTTAATCCTCATCCAATGATATTTTTTTGTTGATTTTTTTCTTTCCCAGAGAGAGCATAAGGGAGGGGAGAGACACAGAGAGAAACACTGATGTGAGATTGGTTGTCTCCTGCATGACCAGGGCCAGGGATTGAGGTACCTCTCTGGACTGGAATTATACCCGAGACCTTTCAGTCTGTGGGCCGACACTCTATCCACTGAGCCAAAACCAACTAGGGCTAAACGTGATTTCTAAGTGACTATCAGACCTGCTGCTATTTTCTGAACTACAATTCTATTGTAGCAGGCATGAGGTTAGAGGCCTGTCCTCCCTGCTTTCTTGCTGGCCTGGCTTCTCCTTTCCATGTTGCCCCATGACACTTTGTACCCAGAGCTGTGTCAGCATTTACCTCTTATATTTACATGTTCATCTCTCTCAAGATTCAGAAATATATGGAGATCAGAGTCTGGATCTTACATAACTTCTAACATTGTCCCACTTCTAAGTTACTTAGATTTGCTAAGGAACTTTTAATATTTCCTGCAATTTTGTTTTATTTGGGAGTGGGGAAGGTGAAGTAGGATTGAAGAAAGAAAGGAGGGGGTGCAGAGGAGATAAGAATGACCTACTTATTCCCATTTAGGCAAGTGAGTACTGAAGAACTGGTTATTCAAGTTTTGGAGATCCTGGCTGGCAGAGCTTCCTTGGAGCCCAGGTGGAAAGTGATGTGAAGAGTTGGGGAGAGTGCTCTTGTACCATATAGACAGGAAATTTGGGGAGCTTCTTTAGGCAGTTCCCTTGACAGGCATGTTGGAGATCTTAGGGTTGTCAGGCCTGAGGATGTACTTCCCAGGATACCAAGGTACAGTTTTAAGCAGTTGAACTTCCCCTTGATGTTCCAGGAAATTCTGGTCATCCTGGCTCCTGCTTCTCCCTGAGGAGAGGCAGAGCAGGGATAGCTTCTGACATAGAACTTCAGATAGATCAACTGACCAGGCACTGTTCCTAACTTTGCTGTGAGAAGTGACATTCAGGGGTCTGTGTTGGGGATGGATTATTCTGATTATAGGAAGAACAGAGAGAATCTGTCCTGGGGATGGGGGATGTCATGGCCAATATTAGCCAGACTTGGTTCCATTTCGGAGTAAATGATGAACAAAAAGACTCAGATAGTAATCTCTCCAGAGAACAACACTGAACCCTATGGAGCCACATGGGAAGTGAGTTCTCTACTTTCTTCCCCTTCCATCCTCTCCTTTCTCCTTCTCAGTTTTCCCTTCTACTCCCCTCCCCTCTCTCCTCCTGCCCTCTCCTCTCTTCTTTCCTTTCTTTCTTTTTCTCAGAAATTTGGTTTCCATGAAGCTCCAAGTAAGGAGATATAAAAGACAGGGGTTATAATTCGTGTCAGCTTTGATTTAAACTATTTATATTGGTCAGTATCCAAGTAGAAAAATAGAAACCGCTTAAAGTATTTAAAATATGGAAATTTAATAAGGTGAATTGGTTTTATATATGACGAAAGATTTGAGAAATGAAATAATAGAGAGTGGCAACCCAGATGTTAGTAACAAAAGAAGGGTATTTTTAAAATTGAAATATAATTGACATATAATGTTATGTAATCTAGGGTGTGCAATATATTGATTTGATGCATTTATATATTGTAATGTGATTTTTGTGGGATTCTAGGGGTTGAGGTCATGCAGTGGAATGTGGAACTGTAGCTGGTCATTCATGCCATGAAGCCATGTGGGAAATGCAGCCTGAGGCAGAAAGAGAGGTAGAAATGCCCAAACTCTTACCTTTCTGCTGCTTTCTAATCTCCCCACAGGTTGCTTCTTCTTAGCTGAAGCCAGAGCCTGCTGTAAACTTGGGAAATTCAGCCTGCAGGGGGCAGTACGTCCTTGTTACAGAGCAGACCTAGGGGGCAAGAGAGGAATATGGATTTGAGAGCAAATAGACCAAGTCTTAGTCCACTCTTCTTATATTAGCCTTCTGGATAATATCTTAGAGAAAAATGGTTGTGTGTGTGAGTGTGTGTGTGTGTGTTGGGGGTGTAGATCTGAAATTGAGACTTTCCTGCCAGAAGACTTGAAGTTTATGCTGACTTGGTACTCAACTTTTAGACTAAAGGATGATATTTATTGTGAATTCATTTCACAGACTTTAATAAACATTATAATTTGCCACCAGTTCAAATGAGCTTATCTAAAACTGTATTCCAAATGAGTAATAGCAGACAGAATTTTATTCTAAAATGTATAAACAGCCAAACAATTCAATCAAGTGGTGTTCTGTCCTTACACTGAAGTGGTAATATTCATTTCTTGTTATAATTATCATGGAAGAATTAAACTTAAAGGAAGCAGATGTGTTTATATTAATCTATTCATGATGCTGCCACCATGGATGGGACAATTTATTTGGATAAAATACAAATTGGCTTAAGGGTTTAACAAAGATCAGCTATTTGACGGCTGAAAATGTTTAATTAACATTTTTTCCCTTTTTTATTTTTCTGTGTCTCTTACTTTTTTCTCTTTTCAGTCAAGAGAGACAGTACTGAAATGTCATTAAAAAATGTTGATTTTGCAGTATTTCTCTGCCCTTGGGAACAGGAAATACCTAGGATTCTGCTAGTAAGATGGTTCTTAGGAAATTCCTCCTGTAATTCTTATAATGAAGGAGATTAAATATGTTTGGGTGAGCATCCAGCATTTGAATTTTGTTATTCTGATGCTCCAGACCCATTGACGTTTTCTCAAAATGTTCCCTCATGCATATGTTAGAGAATTACTTTTAAGATCAAATAGTAAGTACAATTGAGCCTGTGCTGGTTTTGGATTTCATACTCCTTATGAATGTAAAATAGATTAAATAGAAAACACTTGAGAAGTAATGAATTCCAACAATAATATCAACTGGTGTCACGAAAAGGTTGAAGCAAGTGACTTTTTGATGGCATAAAGCTGTATTGCATTTTCTGCTCTTCAGGAGGAAAGAAGCTGGGGTTAGGTGGTGCGGTCAGTTCACTGACGGCTCCCTGGATTACCTAGACTGCTTTGTGGCCTGTGTGGGGAACTCCTGGTTATCTGGGCCATGGAACTGATTTAGCAATAAAGTTCATAAAATAATGTCTCATAGAAACCAAAATTGAAAAATTAGGCTGTTCTCATCTTTCTTGAATCAAGGGAAAGAATGACCTTTCTTCTTAGAATTTAGTTACTTGAGATCCTTGTCTTATGTTTATACAACCTTAGCTATAGATAATTTCATTGGCTTAGTCAACATTTGAGAGAAAAAGAAAACCAGGTTAATATTCACTGGGTGCCCACCGTGTTCTGGTCTCTGTGTGAGGTGCTTGGCAATGAAAGGAAGAATAACAGGCATTATTCAATTGACAAATGGATGGCTTGTCTGTCACAGCCATAGACTCAGTTATCAGTACTGGAAGCAAATTATGGAGAGTCATAGTCTTATCTTAATGAAGTTAGAAAGCAGGTGGACTGTTGCCTGTTTATTTTCAAATCTATTCTCCTGCCCTCCTCCCCTCTTTTCTCTGCTCCTGTCTCTGTGTGAAAGAAAGCTATCCTTATTCCCAAGACTTCTTTGCTAAGTAGCTTCTCTCTAGGAGTAGCACTTGGGAGAACTGCCAGGAGAGAGCAGGTGGGGAGGAAGGAATAATGCAGGTACTTGTTTCTACCTCTCTCTGCTTCAGGTAAGCAGTGACTGTCTCCTGTGAATCTCCATCTCCTTCCAGGAAGCTTGTTCTTCCATGGCCCCAGTCCTCACTATCTGAGCTTCCTAGATTCCAGCTTCTACTGTATTCTCAGCTCCTGAACTTTGGTGACATCACTTCCTCCCTTGGTCTAACCAGCTCTGGGAATGATAGCAGTTGGACATTTCTGGTTGCTTTTCCTTCCAATGTTTGCTCTTTGGGCTTTTCTAATACCTTTGTGACAAACATTCCAAGGTAAACTCCTTCTGTTGAGTACGGGCATTGGTTTCCAGCTGTACTATGAATGATGCAGAGTCTTAGAGATGTAAGTTAAAGTCTACTTATGACCCATCATGAGAATGCAATTTGGAAAAGTCATTTAATTGTCTAAGGATGTTTCCTCACCCATATTGTGGGTTAATACGACCTCAAAAAATGGAGCTTAAATGAGATTCCTATCATGGCATCTGGCACAGTGCAAGCATCCAATAAATCTTAGCTCTTAAGCCTATGATTTAAAAACCAGGGCACTGTTCTCTAAACACTCTAATACATAGCATCCTAGGGAAACAGGAAAAGTATCATGATCGTATGAGTAAAACATCCATTTAAAAGGGTGTGTGGGTTGTTGGAAAGGTCATAGAATACAAGTTGGAGTTGTTTGGACATACTGTCTATGGAGAAGAGTAAAGTGTCTGGGAGAAAAAGATGAGACTAGGGTGTTTTCCAGGGAAAGGGTCAACTGGGAGGCAAGGGTTGGCTAAAAGACCTTAAGGCGTGACTGTGAAACAAGAAGAGTGGGCAGCAAGTAGTTACAAAATCTGAGGGCACATAAGGATATCTTCCGGCTGTGGGAACGGTCCACAGATTAATGCAAATCCAAAGTATCAGGGGAAAATACTCCCTGTGCAGAAGAAAGCAATGTTATTTTTCTCTTGTTGTTATACAGTTTTACTAATCTACATTGAACATGACATCAGAGCTCTTTCATGACATATTTGGTGATTGGAAATGGGCAGCTGCTTTAAACAGAAAAATTTGTAAACTTACCTCAGTTTATAGAACCTTATCCAAGGAAAATTTTAGATGGCCATCCAAAGCTTAATTGATTTAAATACATTCTTTACCTCCTTCCTTTTACTGGAAATGACATTCAGCGAAGCATGATTATTAATGTGATTGACATGAGATTTATTATCTAATAGATCCATTTGTCTCAGGTTGTGATGGAAAAACACTTTGGTTAACTTTACTAAGCATGTTTAGAGTGTGACAGCAGCTTGGAAGATAGTAGGTGCTCAATTAGTATTTGGTGAAATAAATGTGCATTGAATAAAAATACTGGCAACATGAAATGACACATTTTCCAGAAATTTAACAAGACAATCATACAGAAACAACACACTTATGAATAATGAATCTGACACTATAAAACATGATACAAGTGTAAAATGTTGTTATTTTAAAAGTACCTTGTGTAACATAGCAAGAGCTATTGGCATTCAATCATGAATCATAATTTTAATCTCCTAAAGAAGGGAATGTCAGGTATTTGTATCTCTGATTTATATCTCGGTAAATCATAGTACAATACAGCGAGCCTGGAAATCTCAAATCCAAAGCAGACTTCAGTGGAATTCAAACAACCCAGTTTAAAGATATTGTCCCTGACTTTATTATTGTCTCCACAACAAAGCGTAGAGGTTGTCTGGCTCCCCAGAGAGCTTGCCTTTTCCTGATCACTGAGAGCAAGAGGGTCACTCTGGGCTCCTCCAAGCAGGCTCATGTATCTTCTTCATGCTAAATTTATGCTCAGGCAAAATCTGGTACCAAGGGGACGGTGCAAATGGTTGCTTGGGTTCCATTGCTTGGCAAGGGACACCCTATTATTATTTTTTTATTTTTTTGTCTATACAGATAGTACTTCTCTCAGCTACCATGAGGAACACCTGTTACCTTTGCTACTGGTTGGCGGGGGAGGTGTCCTGGGAGAAACTTCTTCAAGAATAACGGAACTACTTATAAACACAGATTTGGGGATAAAGGCATGGAAACTTGAAGTCAAAAGAAAAGTTCCAATGGTTCAGTCTTATTTATACCCTGGTTGAAGTTATAATATTTAGTTAACAACCTCATGTGGTCTTCCTTTAAATGAATTTATGCTTTTTCATAGAGTTCTTGCTAATCCTCCATACCCTACCTTTTTCAGTATTCCAAGTAAATTTTCCTTTATAAGGGGAGTAATTTGATATGCTTCCTAAGTACAGCTGTTGTTATTTTATGTTGGGGAAAACAATACCCAAAGTTCTAAGTAAGAACAGAATGGTGTTCCTTTCAAATATATGTATACACTGGGATTTTTACTTCCCAAAAGATTGCCCTGAAAAATAAATACAGTTTCAAATAGCCACATTGAGTATCCTAAAATGCTCTAAGATATTTTGGCACCACAGATGAAAATTAGTTTGTGGTTTATTCAAATTACTCCACATGAGAAAAAATAGCTCAGTAAATAAATGGAAACCAATTTCTTAATGTTTCTCATTTGCCTAATGGCTTTCCCAAGGAATAAATAATAAACAATGAAACAGAACGTTCATGAAAGACACAAGACATTCTTATGGCCATGGGGCTTCTTTCCATGCTTTCATAGCTTTATAGTTTCTTTTTTGAACCCATCACCTATGGTACTTCATCATGGTCGACATTAAAGGACAATAGTCACACATTTCCAATTGTTTTTGCCTTCTCTGTTTTTTCTTCTTATATCTTCCTTCTCTCCCTCCTCCTTTTCTTCCATTTCTTGGAGAGATTTTGGTAACAAGAAGATGAAGAATGGTATAGTGGAAGTAGCAGACTCAGTGCCAAGGGAGATGGGTTTAAGTCTTAATTTATTGCTTACATGTTGGGTGACTTTGGGCAGTGATTCTAAACTTATTGGATCTCATTTTCATAGTCTTTATGAACTTATCAATACTTTCTCTCATCACAATGTTTGTCATAAGATTTTAAAAAATAGCAAGGTACTAATGATAGGTAGGACAAGGGTCTTAAGGTCTGGGCAGTTCTAAATGTTATTTTTGCTAAATGTGAAAATGTGGTATAGTATTTTGCAGATGCAGCTATAAGTAGGATGAGCTTGGCAGGAATCAACCAGATAAATTTAGCTAATTGCAAAGAAAAAATCAACATGTAATTGACCAAATAGAGTATATAAGCAATGGCTAAGCCCCCCTCCCCCCTTTAGGGACACATAGCTTTGGATATGAATACTCGCTGCAAGTAAGTAAACCACATCTTGCAACAACCACTTCTCCTTAATTAGAGCAGCCCAAGCAGTGAATGCATTTGTCACCTTCGAAGGAATTCTTGTCCTCCCACCAAAGACAGGAAGAGAAACAGATGCAAAAGAAGAAGTTTACTGGAAACAAAGTGGAGGGAAAGGAGAAAGAGAGAGAGAGCTCAATGCATCAAGGGACCACTCACTAATGAAGAAAGAATATGGCTCCCGAACAGTTGCGGGGGCCTGGCTTATACAGGGTGGCATTCTTCACGTAGGTGCAGAGTAGTTTTCTTTGCTTCCCAGGTTCTACTTAGGACCTGGTATCCACCAGAGCAGGTTCAGGGCAGAGCTCTATGCTTTCCAGGAATTCTTTTCTTTCCCAGGCAGGCGTTGACCAGCACATGCACAGAGCAAAGCTCTTTGGGGAATGCCTGAAAAGAAACTTTAAACTTATAAGAGGCTCAAAAAACCACACCAAAAACTGAAGAGACTTCCATCCATTTAAGAGAGGCTTAGCCTGTCTCATCTTGTGTTCAGTAGCACTATCATTGCCTTGCTATTAGTGTAGGATATAGGTATAAATATGTCTTTGTGTGGGTGTATGTGTGTATGTGATAGATAGGCTAAAAAAGGAATAAGAAATAATATCACAGAACAAGCATAAAAACAATTATGGTTAGAACTGTGATCTTTATTCACTTCTTTATTCCCAGTTCCTGGCATATGGCAGGTCCTACATATGTCAACTGGGTTTCATAAATTGCAAGTTTTTAAAAAAATATATTTTATTGATTTTTTACAGAGAGGAAGGGAAAGGGATAGAGAGTTAGAAACATTGATGAGAGAGAAGCATAGATCAGCTGCCTCCTGCACACCCCAAACCAGGGATGTGCCTGCAACCAAGGTACATGCCCTTGACCGAAATCGAACCTGGGATCCTTGAGTCCACAGGCTGGCGCTCTATCCAGTGAGCCAAACCAGCTAGGGCATAAACTGCAAGTTTTAATTTAAAACATGACATCCAGCCCTTCTGTGTTGCTAAGTGGTTAGAGCTTCTGTCCATGAACCAAAGGGTCATGGATTTGATTCCTTGTCAAGAACACAAAGCATCATGAGTTTGATTCCTGGTCAAAGACACTCACCTGGGTTTCCATCCTCATTCCTGATTGGGCCAACTGTGGGAGGCAACCAGTCAATGTATCTCACATTGATGTTTCTCTCTCTCTCTCTCTCTCTCTCTCTCTCTCTCTCTCTCTCTCTCTCCTCCTCCCCCCCCCTCCCTCTCCCCCTTCCTCTCTCTCTTTTTCTTTTTTAAAAATATATTTTATTGATTTTTTTAACAGAGAGGAAGTAAGAGGGATAGAGAATTAGAAACATTGATGAGAGAGAAACATCGATCAGCTGCCTCCTGCACACCTCCTATTGGGGATGTGCCCACAACCAAGGTACATGCCCTTGACAGGAATCGAACCTGGGACCTTTCAGTCCACAGGCCGACACTCTATCCACTGAGACAAACTGATTAGGGCCCCCTTCCTCTCTCTCTAAAAATCAGTGGAAAAAATATCCTCGGTTGAGGATTAACAACAACAATAAAAAACAAAAAACACAAAAAGATACATATCACATCTAAATGCTTTTAGGGAAATTTTTTATATTTATTTGAAATTTGTCAAGCCTTTATTTGTCTGATTTCTCTTTATTAGCTCTCTAAAGTAGACCACATTGTAGAAAATGAAGTGTTTAATATGAAACTTCTGTTGTTTCTTAAATTATCAGGAAGATATCTAAAAGTTTATCAATATTTTAAAAATATAGAACTGTTATATTTTTTTCTTAAATCATTTTTTCCTAAAAAAACCTACTATCAATCCAGAGACATAGAAGCATCAAACAGACTGTCAAACCTCAGAGAGAAGGTGGGAGGGGGGCGGGGGCGGGTAAGAGATCAACCAAAGAATTTGTATGCACATAAGCATAACTGATGGACGCAGACAATAGGGGGGATAAAGGCCTGGGCTGAGGGGCTGGAGTGGGCTGAGAGAGGTGAATGAGGCTAAAAAGGGGGCCTATGTAATACTTTTTTTTTCTTTCTTTTTTTTAATTTTTGCTTTATTGCTTTAAGTATTACAAAGATTGTTAAATAAGTCTCCATGTTTTCCCCTTGACCTTCCCCCCTCCTCCCCTACCCCCAGTGTCTTGTGTACATTCATTATGCTTATATGCATGCATACAAGTCTTTCAGTTGATCTCTTAACTGCCCCCCAACCCTCCCAAGCTTTCCAGCTGCAGTTTGACAGTCTGTTCAATGCTGCTCTGCCTCTGTATCTGTTTATGTTCATCAATATATAATGGCCTTTATTATCCATAAATAAGTGAGATCATATGGTATTTTTCTTTCATTGACTGGCTATGTAATACTTTTAACAATAAGGATTAAAAAATAAATTAAATAAATATCAAGCCAGGCATACTTTCTCATAGAGTTTTATTATAAGTCACTGAGTAGAATGTTGGAGTCTGTTATAAGGAAAGCTCTTATCAGCTGTACTATGTTGTTTGTTTTTTTGTTTTCCCATGGAGACAGGATGGTAAGGGGAAAAGAAACAAGAAGTCAGACACTATGGACCTAGTTTTCCTCTCTTGGGAAAAACCCCAAGAAGTGGAAGTGAGAAGCAGAGACTCTCAGGTAGTTTTGGAAAACTCCAGGTATAGAGGGGCTTGCTCCTTACTTCTCAGGCAAGGAATATTGAAGCCAGCACCATAAAGAATTTGTTTCTTTCTGCATGCATTGGAAAATTATGGCACCAACCACCAAGCACTTTGAAATGTCAAGGCTAATAGGCTAGACCTGGTGTGCTGGTTAGTAACCTGAAAGTTGGTGGTGGCCTTTAAGGGATTTAATTATTTCTAGGTACCTTGAGGAGACACCTAAATCAAGACAAACAATCAGCAGAAGTTATTACTCAATGCCATGCCAGGAACCAGTTTCATCTCAACCAGTATCATGGAAAGATTCCTGGGGGCAAGACCAGGTCAACTCCTATTAGAGAGGGAAGAAAAACAGCAACCAAGGTTATGTAAGCCTTCCTTGTCATTAGATACCATTGGAAGGTGGAGTGAGAAACTTAGAGTTGACTAAATTAACCTAAAGAAAATAATTTTAAAATTTGGAATAAAAGGGCTATTTTCCCCACCTTGCCTTAATAAAGGTTCTAGAGAATAAATGAGATAAGTTTTAAATAATGACAAAAGGTGTAGGATATATCTGGGTTATGGTGTATATATTTTAGTCCTACTACAAGGACTTAGAATATCTAGAACTATCCCAAAGTGAACATTGACATTTACTGGCACTTAGAATTAATGCTATTTTAGTCAGTGGTTGCATAGTAAGATATTCTCTTATAAAAAAGAAGCCATTGATTTCAGAACTTTCATAACTTCTGAATTTCTTCATAACTAGATGGTAGGGTGGAGAAATTTAAACCCCTCAAGAGAAATCCAACTGGCCTTTCCATGAAAAAAATTTGGAACTTACAAGGAAGTCAGTGAGCATCCTGTGGAAGGCGCAGGAAGGAGGAAGAAAACGCCTATTGCCAATCAAAGGTAGAGCCAGGGCCCCTGCTCCATTAGCTTTTGTGCCTGCTATTTGGTTTGGCAAGGACAGGCTCCTTGCAGGAGGGAAATGGTTTCTATGTTGGTCCACAGACTAAGAGGATGTGGACTCAAAAGAAAAGAGGATTGAGTTGTTCTGACTAAATAGGTTTGGTTCATTTCCCCGGACCTCCCCAAGCACACTGATATTTTCACAAAAATGAAATGAAGGTAGTAATGACAAAGAAGACATTATAACTGCTGCCTGAATTGCCAGTTAGTGCAATATTTATTTGTTAGTGCTTCTGAAATGGTTCTGTAAAGAAGGAAAATTCCAAAACAGACATCTAACCTATCTTCCTGGTGGGGTAGGATCACTACCTACTACTTATTGAAGTATAGATAACATATTTTAAGTTTTCTAAGTTATAAGGAAACAATAATTCCTTTTAACCCAAAAGCGATACTTTGAGGAGAGTGTTGCTGCTGGAAAGCCTTACTCTATAATCTAAATATATAAAAACCTAAGCAATCATTACAACCAGATGTCCAGATAACTGGCTGGTAGCTATGAGATGCACTGACCACAAGGAGGCATACGCTCAATGCAGAAGCTGACCCTGGTGGTCAGTGCACTCCCACAGCCAACTTCCTGCAGTCTCTCCCCTGGCCAGCTGGCTAACCTCCCGAATTCTTTCCCTGTTGCCAGCCAGCCCCAATCGGCCCCCATCACCGGCCAGGCCAAGGGACCCCACCCATGCACAAATTCATGCACCGGGCCTCTAGTTAAATATACTTGCCCAGAAATTCATCATCTAAGTAGATAATTTAGGAATATGCACATACAATGTAACAAATAGTTTGGTATTTGTATCCAGATATTAGAGTGTTATCAAATACATAATTGTACCAAATATTGGGATAGATTCTGGGAATGTAAAAGAATTTGCTATCTAACTGGGATGATGAATTTGAATGATTCATTAGAGTGAAGGAAGTGTTAAGAGAAGGGCTTCAGATTCATAGAGGAGCAATAAGAGTGATGACGCGGGGAAGGTTGGGGAATCAGAGAAGGAGGTGGTTAGTGGGACACTTACACAAGTCATAGGGGGTCACTGCTATAGTATCACAGGTGCTTTAATATATAGGCAAATTGGGGGATTTTCTAAAAACAAATGAATTGCTCAACAGGAGTTTCTTTAATATTCTCCTTAAGACAAGCTGAAAAGAGGAGATCAAGCCATTTTTAATTGCTTTTTAAAATTTTATTTTGCTTATCACTAAGGTAAAATTGGCTGCATTGTGCTAGATGACTTGGGAATGATCAGCAAGAAAGCCAAGGTCTGTTGATAAAGTGATGAGGGTAAAAGGAAAGGAGAAAAAAAGTGGAGTTTATCAGAGATATTTTCTAAAGGCTTTACCTTTTTCTACCCTTCCTTTTTTTGTTTCTTCTCCTCTTCTCCTTGAACATTGTGATGTATATCTGTCTGGTGTTTCCCCATTCTTCTTCTGTACACTTGCTGGGTGAGAAAGAGATTGACAAACCCACTGGCACTTAACTTTTAGAACTTAATGGATTATTTCTTTTCTAGGAACTCTGGTTATTAAAGAAAATTATTATAAAAAGAAGATTATGGTTAGCCAAAAAAAAAATAAAATTTCTGATATACAAACACTTAGATGGTAGAGATACAGTTGATTCTTGAATAACACAGGGGTTAGGAGTGCCAATTCTGCACAGTTGAAAAAATCCAGGTATGACTTTTGACTATCCAAAAACTTAACTACATTTGTCCCTCAGTATTTGTGGTAGATCGATTTCAAGACCCTCCTGCGCATATCAAAATTCGCTAATGTTCAAGTCCTTTAGAATAATGTATATAGTTGGTCTTCCACATCTGCAGATACTTAACTATGGACAGAAAATACTGTTTTTGATTTGTGATTGGGTGAATCTGTGGATATAAAACCCAGGAATATGGAGGGCCCATTAAATTTATTTTAAAAAATCTGCATATAAGTAGACCTATGCTGTTCAAGGTCAACTGTATTGCAATGAAAAGAAAAAAATTCTCCCAAAGGAATTTTAGGAGATTTATTTGAGCTGTAATGATAGCTTGTATAATTATACAACCTTAGTCATGGTATTATTTATACTTTAAAAACTCATAAATGAATCCTATTACTTGAAACCTACATATAAATGTACAAGTTCTACATTTTTATCCTCAGTGTAGATTTCAGTAATGAGGGTAAAGGAAAGGAAATGACAGAAAAAAGTTTTATATACACATATACAATATATGCATGTAGAGTATATGTGTGTATGTGGGTGAATGTGTATGTTATGTTATTGTGTTAAAAGGCGATAATTGTTCTGCCAAGAATCATAGAGAAAGTCTGGGGAAATTTTAATTCATTATGTTTGTGTCTGGCACTGCTGCTTTCCATCCCCAGAGAATGTGAACTTTTCAGCTCTTGAATTGTTTGTTTTTAGCAATTTAACCAATTGAACTCTATGAATCCAGAGAAAATTGATTCTGGGGTGATTTCCTGTCAGTACATAGTGCTGATCTTTTTTCAGAGAAGGCAGGTGATTAATTGTATTGACAAGATTTTGATGGTTTTGCTACTATGCAAGTTTCCATTGCTCAGCTGTATTTCTGTAAAATTTCCTGTTATTTCAGTTTATTATCTTGTATTATATGCAACCTTTTACACCATTTAAGAAAATCCTTGTTCATCTTAAATTCCCCACTGATTATTCTGGGGAATTATTACTATGTTGATCAATATTGAGTCTAGTTATGAAGTACACTCTTTTTCCCCTTTCCACATGTTTATTTTCTCTTCTTTAATTTCACCAAAACTCGAGATGGCTCCCACTATAGCTAATGAAAAATTCTTGCTTTATTTGAAATTGTGTTTGTTTATTACTTTTATATCAGTTGTTTATGATTTCTTATGAATGTCAAGTGGAAGAAACAATGTGAAGAATTTAATATTTCTGTAACTCATAAAAATTTTAAATGTAATCTTCTATTTGACACAAAATTAAAAAATACCCCAAACTATCCAACTGCAACTTCTTGGAAACATTTCCAGATTCATTCCAAATATTCTTTTGGAACCATGGGTCCCCTTTTATTCCACATATTTGTTAATTTTCCCCTTTCCCCCAAGTTTCAGTGAAATGAGAGTTCAAACAAGTACCATATGATCATTGAAACACATACTAGTACTCATTAGGTTAGATAAGACCTTCATAGTTATTTTATCTATTCATTGAATTTAAAAATCTCCTTTATATATAACCTCTCCAAGAGATAATCGTGCTTATTCATGAACTCCTTCTAAGAAAGGAAAATTACTAACTTCCAAAACAATACATTTTATGTTTGAGTAGCTATACAGAAATTTTCTCCAACCTGGACTTTTTCCCTCTTGGTCTTAGTTCTGAGGTTAACTTGGAATTATAACCCCCATGGACTTATTTTGATCAAGATGGGTAGTAACTCAATCACATGTAAATCTCTCAATATTTTATGCCAGCAATTACTTTATAAGCCCCCAAAGTCATCTCTTCTGCCATCAGAGGTCCATCCTTTCCCATTTTCTTGGCTGTTGCTCACATTATATGACTAACTACTGCTCTCAGAACCTATTCCAGTTTTGTAGCCTTATTGGAGAGTAATTGTACACAAACTACCAGGTATGTCCAAAAAGAACTATCATCCTTCCTCATTCTAAAATAGTAAATTTTCATCAATATATAGTAAGATTGTATATTGGGAATTCTGGACTTCATACTTCACTGTTGATTCCCATCAAGCCTACTGTTGACGTAAACCATAAGTCATGTTCTCACCTCTTTACTACCCAGAACTCAAACTGTTTTTTGAACTTCAGTGCAAGACTTTAAATTCATCTCCTTTAAAACTTATTATATTCATTGTGACCTGGAAAGATGTTTTTAGTTTTTATTGAGTCCTAAATCTTTCATAATCATTTATGACTTTAGAATCATTTAAAAAGCTTTCTACAAATTTAGCATACCTATCTTTCATATTTTTATATGAATTATTGATACAATTATTTGATATAAGAGCATCAGGCAGTCTCTCTCTAGGTTGCTGCTGACCCATAGATAAATACCTATTGCATGTATTTCTTCAAAAATTACAAATGCAACTACCTAAATAATCTTTTAATCTCTCCTTCCTTTTCATATTATCAACTAAGCTATTTAGACAGACTGCAAAGTGCAGATATCGCATGTTCTATAGTAACTACATTGTCTTGCTCTGCCATAAGAGGAAAAGTAGGTTAGTATCATGTGAACTATTAACAAAACCATGTTAGGGCCTAGTAGAAAATGTTAACTGTCTCCTCACAATATTTCCTATTCTGGAGTCCTGTTGGCATTGATGTGTAGTTCACTGTCTTTTGGTGTGTCCTCTTTTCATCTTTTCCTCTGTGTTGGAACTAGGCATTTGGTGGGTCTGTAACCCTCTAGTTCGTCTACTAGGCTCTGATTTCTTCATTGGCACACCTGACGTTTGCATTTATCTTAGCCACAGGAGATGAGACTCCCTCTGACAGGATGGTATGTTCTTGTTTGGACAATAAGATATTCTATGGAAATTTATCATATATTTAGGTTGAAATCTTTTCTTGCTAATGTTGGTAGTTCAGTTTTTATTCTGCTGAACATTCTTAACAAAATGATGAAGATCAAATAATAATTTGGGGCTTTTATTATCTCTTCCTTATCTATCAACCCTGTACTGTGGGCTTCTAAAGTAGGCCTATGCCTCTTCAGAAATCTCTGTTAGGAGAATGAAAAAACAAGGTGGGAGAAACTATTTTCAAATCACATATCTGATAAAAGACTTATATAAAAAACAAAACAAAAAAAAAAGAACACTGAAAAGGCAATAATAAGAAAATAAACTAATAAAAATGGGAAAAAGACCTAAATAGTCACTTCAAGGAAAGATATGGATGGCAAATAAACATATGAAATGATGTTCAACATCATTAGTCATCATAGAAATGCAAATTAAAACCACATTAGATATCGCCGCATATTTATTGGGAAAAAACTGGTCATTCCAAGTGTGGGCAAGAAATTAGCAAAACTTGAATTCTAGTACATTTGATAGAAATGCCAAGTGGTTCAGCCGCTTGGGAAGACAGTTTAGCAGTTTTTATGAAGTTAAACATACACTTAACATACAAACCTAGCACTCTCTAAGAACTTATTCTAGAGAAAAGAAAACATACATCTACACAAAAACGTACTGGGATATTAATAGTGTGGCTTGTTTTAAATTGCCAATAACTGGAAACAACCTAAATCGCTCTCAACTGTGTTCTAAACACACTGTGGAATACAACACAGCAATGAAAAAGAACTAAATACTGATATATGTAAATCTCATATATCAGGGTGAATCTCAGATGTATTGTACTAGTAAGAGAAACCAGGCTCAAAAGGCTGACCACTACGAAATTCCATGCAGATGAAATTCTTTCAAGGGCAAAATCATAAAGAGAGAGCAGATAGGTGGTTGCCGGTAGCTAGCCAAGGAGGGAAGGATTGACTAAAAGGGGGCATGGGAGAACTATTGTAGATGATGGGACTATTCTGTAACTTGATTGTGGCAGTAGTTACCCATGATCAAATATGTTTGTCAACTTACAGAACTGTCCACTACATAGGGTGAATCTTCTAGATATAAATTAAAACTTAATTTAAAAGTAGTTGTATAATTTCTCTGTTTTTATTATCCAAATACATCTTATTTTTGAAAAAATAAAGCTGCTTTCATTTTCCTAACATATGGCAAGCCTTAGCCAAAAATATCACTAGTAAGAGCTGGATGAAACTTCCAGAATGACCATTCTGAGTTCTCTTTCCAAGCTCTTCCCTCAAGGTCTTCTCTCTTCAGAGAGTTTTCCTGTGTAGATCTGATTGTAGCCCTCAGGATTATAGTCACCTGTTAAAAATGTCTCAGAATCTTTACTGTTTTTCTCATAGGTTAATACAGCACAAACCCAATAGCCAAAACCTGTCTGTGATTTTTTCCAAAGGCTCTTGAACCCTAGCCCCAGTTTGGCATTTGGGAAGGTCTCAGCAATTATGAAACACACACAAATTAGATATGTCTGTTATGACCACATTTTGTTGCTACTTTATGGACTTGTGAAGTTTCAAAAACCATCAGTCAAGATCAGATTTTCCTTGTTTGTCGATGAATATGGAATGTGGGGTGGGATCATAGAACCACAGAATGCTCAAGCTGGAACTTTTAGAGATCATCGGGTGCAATTCTTTATTTTACAGAATCAAAAGCTTCATTGCTTGTTGGCCATTATCTCGTAACTTCAGGCATTCGCTGATCTTACATTCCTTGGGTGCAATCCAGACCCAGGTCTGAGATACACTGAGCTCCTAGAGAAGTGCATTCCACTTGGATAAAGCATAACAAGAGCCAGCCACCTATTCTACTAGCAGACAGGAGTATAAACATGTAGTTCTGAGGGGGCATTAGCTATGCTATGGTTCATTAAAATGAGGCTTATTTTTTAAAACATATTTTTATTGATTTCAGAGAGGATGGGAGAGGGAGAGAGATAGAAACATCCATGATGAGAGAGAATCATTGGTTGACTGCCTCCTGCCCACCTCCTACTGGTGACCAAGGCTGCAACTTGGGCATGTGTCCTGACAGGAATCAAACCATGACCTCCTAGTTCATAGGTCAATGCTCAATCATGGGGCAACACTAGCCAGGCAAAATGAGGCTTATTTAAGTAGTTCTTGGGTTTTTCCCTAAGGTCATGCATTTGGGTTCTTTCAAAGTATCTGTGAGTCCAAGAAAAAAATACTTATTTTATTTTATGTGTTTACTTATTGAAATTTCACTGCAGTTCAAGTGAAGTCTGATTTTTTGAAGCACCTATCTTCAAGTCTGCTTTACCTTGTTTGCCCATAGACATTTTTCTGTGAAGGGAGTTTAAGTCTCCCTCAAAAACAGAACAAAACAAAACAAAACAACAACAACAACTTGCAGTTAGGTTTTCTGCTACTTTTGGCTTCTCAAGAATAAGGTTTGTGGCATTACTTCAGAACCACCAAGGTTTGGAGTTCTCACTACTGAGTGTACTAGTAAATGGGTAATATCTGAGAAGGTAGCCTCAACTGAAAGAAAACAAGGCTACTGAGCTCAGTTGTTTATTTTTCCTTCCTTTTTCTTAGCCAAATGCAGAAGGTTTGTCCTGTTCATATGCCCCTTCCTCTCTTTTTTTGGGACAAGCTAAGTCACCATACCTGGGGCCTGAATTTCCACTTGAATTGAACTGACTGAAGCTCTAGTATATGGGACATTTGGTTGCTGAGAAAACATGTATTTCAGTTGTATTTTGTAATTGCTTTCAAGTTTCGTAGCATTATGGTGGGAGAAGATGCTTGATCTGATGTCAATCTTCTTAAATGTATTGAGACTTGTTTTGTGTCCTAATGTGTCACTCTACAATCTTGCTGTACTTGTCTCTAGGAAACATGAAAGTATTACATAGCTGAATTGATTTAGGTTCACTGTTTTCTTTCCTTTCCTTCTTTGAGAGTGTGGATAACTTCTCATTTGCTTAGAAAAAGCTCCCATGAAAGCATGTATGAAGGCCTGGGCAGGGTTTGTGGGAGAGCATGCACATTTCTCTAGGGAACTCCTGTCAGTTGTTTGGGAAGCTGGCCGGTCACCGTCACTCTTCCATTATTCCTCCAAGCTCCCTTTGGAATTCTTTCTTGACACACTTCTCTAACTCCTCCTCTCACGCTCTGGTTGGCCATGTCTTGTGGAATACTAATGTCCGGAAGCAGCCCTTGCTCCTGTCATTCTCTGCTGCCTGGGTCCTGTCAAGACCCCATTGCACTCTCCACAATCATGTTCCTTAGACATGGGCTCATTTTCTCAGTTCTTTCAAGGGGATGGTTTAGTCTAATAGGTAAAGGTGAGGTAAGGAATAATTGTAGATTTTAACAGCAGCCGCCTAGGGACAGTGAGTTTGCTACTGCTCTCTGACCTAAAGGAGAGTCTCTCAGGGCAAAGTGGAGAGTTCCAGGGAGGGTGTCCCATTGGTGGGTGGCTTCCTTGCTCAGCCTGACTTTGGAGCCTGCACATAGCCTTGTATCAGAGTAGTGAAAATTGGACCATGCTCTTGGGCTGAGAGTGGCTCTTTGTGTTCATTCAGGCCTTTGATGTCTGCAGTGACATTCCATTATCTGAGGCTCCACAAGACATCAGTAGTTCTGAGGCTTTTCTGGTTAATGTTGCTTATGATAAGCCTCTCAAATCACAGGACGTGACAAATGCCCATTAAGAGAACAAGCTGTTGCAATATCTATCCAATTCCCAAAGCCACTTATCAATTTAGCCTTAGGAAAACAAAAGTAGAACAAGAAATTGTCTATTGAACATTAAAATTAAGAAATTAAAAGGTAGCTATTTATTTGCATGTTCCCTTTCTGCCTCCCCATGAAGAAAGGAACATTTCTAGTGCAGTAACACTTGGTTGGATAGAAAGACATCCATCTAATGAAAATCCCAGGCTCCGAGCTGAGCTGGAGAGAGCATCATGAGTGGCTCAGACCCAGGCCTTCGAGGCAGGGGACAGACACTGTGGTACTCAGTTTGCAATACAGTATCTGGAAAAAGCATTGGTTACATATTTGTAACCCTTAGCTAATGATTCCCAGTCAGCGGAGGCTGAGCTGAACAGCACACAGGCACCAGACCATCAGCAAAGATGTCAGTGAAATCAGGCCTTGTCTTTTCATGTAAACTGGCAGCTAATTTCCCCCTTAATTAGTTACAACACCATCAACACAAAACAAAAGATTTTATTATTTTCTTAAACACAATGGTGCCAGAATTCTAGAATTTATTTTCTAAGTGTGTCATCAAGTACATGTATATAACAGGTTCAAAGGTCAGCCTGCCCAGAGATTTTTCTAGCAGAAACTATCTGTTCTCCAGCCTCTCAGGGTTTCTTGAAAGAAAGTGTGATGACATCTGAGAGGGGTCTGGTCCTGCTGCCCACGAGTGAATGCAGGGAAAGACCACCTGGCTGCAGTAAAGGCCAGCCTAAGGCAAGTCAGTGAAGAAGTGACATGTGCCTTCAAAAAGCTCTGTTCTGCCCTGGCCAGTGTTCTCAGTAGTTAGAGCATTGGCCCATGCATGGAAAGGTCACAGGTTTGGTTCCTGTTCAAGGCCATGAACCTGAGTTGATTCCTGGTTCCAGTTGGGGTTGTAAGAGGCAACCAATCCATGTGTCTCTCTCACACTGATATTTCCTTTTTCCACTCTCCCTTGTTTACACTCTCTCTAAAAATCAATAGAAAAAATATCCTTGGGTGAGGATTAACAAACAAACAAACAAAAAAAGTGAAAAGTTCTGCATTTATTTTACTTTAGTTTTTAATCCCTTCACTTCCCTGCTCTGGCAACTTTTATTCACACTGAAGTGTGATTCTAACTATAATTAAAGTATTACCTAATCCCAGGGGTTTACATTTTAACCTAAACCCTGTCCTAAAGAAATAAAACCCTGAGGGTGTGTCTCAGGGACTGCTTCTGGTACCCCAGGCCTGTGACTCAATACACACACGTACATACACACACACACACACACACACACTGAGTGGCCAGATTATTAGGACCACCCCATCAGGACTTCATTGGGCCACATTTTGCCTTCAATACTGCAACAATTCTTCTTGGCATTGACTCCATGAGATGTTGAAAGGTGATGCGAGGAATCTGACACCATGCCTGATGAATAGCACCGTCCAGTTCTGTGAGATTTGATGGTTGTGGAACCAGCTGCCTGATGGTTCTTTTAACTTTGTCCCACAAATGCTCAATTGGATTGAGATCTGGTGATTGTGGGGGCCACCTAAGCAAGATAAAGTCTCCCTCATGTTCTTGAAACCACTCCTACACAATACGAGCACCGTGGCATGGTGCTTTGTCTTGTTGGAAAAAGCCATCTCCATTGGGATACACCATCAACATGATAGGATAAACTTGATCAGCAACAATACTTAGGTATGTTGTGCTATTTAGATGTTTATAATGATCTGGCCATCTAGCAACTTTAGTGTAAAATTATAGCTAATTTGCCTACAAATGTCAGATGGTCATAATAATCTAGCCACTCAGTCTCTCTCTCTCTCTCTCTCTCTCTCTCTCTTTATATATATATGCAAAGTGTCCCTTGGGAGTTTGGCTGGGAGACTGTGAGTTCAGTTGCTTGTTATGATGTGTGCTGACCATTAAGGGGTGGTACAGAATGAAGGAAGGCTCTGGCCAGCAGCCAGCAGCCTGCAGCCTGGGAAGGGAAGCCCCAGCTGGCAGCCAGAAATAAGGCCCTGGCCAGCAGCTGGAAGACCCTTATTGGCCCCGATTGCCAGCCAGGCCTAGGAACCCTACCCATGCACGAATTTCGTGCACTGGACCTCTAGTATGTATGTGTGTGTGTGTGTGTGTGTGTGTGTATCAGAACATACATTTTGTGATTTCTAGAAGCTTCTTGGAGTGGAATGATATGGTTTCATGGAGATCACATATATAAAACTTGTATGCAGTAGGAGCTACAGACATGCTAGTTATTATTACCAAATTGTATTCAAGTTAGAGAAAAGAAATCTGACCTGTGAAGTACATATAGTTTTCTTTTCTCAGCTTTCAGGGCATGGGAAGTTTCTATTTCTAACTTTTTAGTTCTTTTGTTGTATCCGGCCAGCCTTGTCACAGGATGGGGTGTAGGAACGGGATATTTAGTGCACCCAAGATTAGGTATAGAGTGTGTTGTTTGAAGGTTGTAGATTATACCTTTTTATAATATTTTGATTTGCCTTTATCTTTAATTTGTGGTAGGTTTTGCTGTATAAAAATATGTCATAGTATGTATTTTATTATAATTATCAATTATTTTTCTTATCTATCTCCCCTCATGTTTAGGAGAGAGGTGAATTTAGCCCTTAATTTGAAAACAACACATGGATAAGGAAAACAAGTTTACTACAAACAAGAATGTTTCTCTATTACATGTATCAATACAAAACTGTCTTCAGTTACTCTTCCCTATGTTCTCATTTAATGATCATGATAAAAACACTTTCCCATCAAAAAACCCAAAAGAATTAAGAAGTTTGTTTTTCCCCCTAGATTCTCTGTGGTTTCTGCAGTGCCACAATACCTTCTGTCATTGCATTTGTAGTGGTCTCATCAGAACTGAGATTCTGATGGTAGGCTGGAAGTTCTTCATCTCCAGGCATTGTGGGGCAATATTTGTCCTCTATTTCCACAACTCACCATGTTTTCTGGAATAATACATATGCTCTTTAGCAGCCCAAGCAGGCGCAGATGCTGAAATGCCAGTCATTTTGTTTCTTCTATGGGATGTTGATTCTATCTTTCTTTTCTTTTTTTTTTTTAAAGTACATATAGTTTTTAATTTCAGAGAAGAAGGGAGAGGGAGAGAGAGATAGAAACATCAATGATGAAATATCAGAGAATCCTATTGGGGATTGAACCCAGTGTTTTCACAGGGAATCAAACTTTAACCTCCTGATTCATAGGTGGATGCTCAACCATTAATCCATACTGGCCAGGCAGAATGTTGATTCTATAACTTGCAATCAGTAGCAAAGTTCAAAGGAGAGCTTTCCCCGCCCAGGAAACAATCCTGCTACTCCCTGGCCATGGCCAAGAGGTCCAGCTTGCACAGATTCTGACAAGTTAATATTCTTCTTTCCCCATATGGTCCACTTAGGGCGTACCTCTGGTGTAGAGTTGGTTGAGAGACATCTGTAGACCACAACAAAGTAGGGGGATAGGTGCCATTGCCCTGGAGGTGTGGGCACAGCCCCAGGTTTGTGTGCCCACATGGACTTACACTAAAGACCCTGCAACTGCAGGTGACATGTAACACACGAGAGACTCTCAGCCCAGTACAATGGGGTTTTCTTTTCTTTCCCAGTATTTACCCAATTGTAAACTCTGTCCTCTTATTTAAATAATGATATCCTTGTTATTAGTAAGCCAGAATGAGAAGTTCCTGAGTAATCCATTTGATATAAAAAAAATCACTGTTGAAATGTATAATTGTCATTATGGGTAAAATATGAAGAATAGAATGATTCTATTTCTAACAATTCCTAGTTCATATTTTCTCCCATTTTTGAACTTATAATTTTGGCTTTAGATCCCAAATCAGTGCTCCCTGCCAAAATGCACAGTCTCTATTTGCACCTGAAGAGCTGAGAAGACTTTTTTTTTTCAAGTATAAAGGAGAAATCCCTTGTTCTATCCAAGGATTATAGGCTCTCAGTGTATATCTTGCTGCTGAGCTCAAGATCCTTAAAAGTCAGTTCTGGTTTTTCACTGCATCCAACTCCACCCTTATTTTGTACATGTTCTCAGGAGAAAATGTTTTAGGAGAGTGCACATGCCATGAACACTACTTAGATGGGCTTGTCTTACAGCCCTGGGCATTATGAAATCCTCAGAGAAGACTGTTTTGAATTGCATGAGTAAGTTTTATTGAATTAGATTCTGATTTCTTCATGAAGAACCTCATCTATATTGTACTTGCCATGAGCAATGCAACCGATACCATTTGGACACATCCACAGGTCATATACTATATAATCTTGGCTTTTAGGTAAGTCAGGATTGAAATATCACGTTTCCCCACTGAAGTGCACCTGGATTCAAGCTGTTGGCACAGAAATTCATTAATCAATGAGAGAAAGAGGTGGTGGCCAGGGGACTATAGTCATTTGAAGCCCTAAGCCCACATCTAGCCATTTCTTCTTTGTTCCCAATTTTTCATCTGAGTTTATAGAAATTCATATCATGCTTCATCCAGTGCTCCAAAGCCACATACACATACCTCAGCTAGACTTCATGTTTAGCCTAATGGCTGCTGAATGACAGAAGAGTCAGAAGGGGGGTGGTGAGAGATAGAATTGGGTCAAATATATGATGACAGAAGGAGACTTGACTTCGAGTGGTGAACACACAATGGGCAATATACAGTATAATAGAATTATTCACTTGAAACTTATTTAGTTTTAACCAATGTCACCCTAATATATATACTAGGGGCCTGGTGCACAAAATTCGTGCACTGATGTATGGTTCCTCAGCCCAGCCTGCCCCCTCTCACATACTGGGAGCCCTCAGGGGATGTCCTACTGATGGCTTAGGCCTGCTCCCTGCTCCCCTTGGGGAGCGGGCCTAAGCTGCAGTTTGGCCTCCCTTTGCGGGAGGTGACCAGGCTAATCAGGGGAAGCCACCAGCCCTATCACCCCACTGCTGCAGCCACTGCCAGTCACTGCAGCCACCAAGGTGTTTTCATCAACATGAACTCCAGTCCCTTCACCATGAAGAAATGACAACTTTCTTTAGGCATTTTCAAGATGTATCTTTAGTAGGATATGACCTTTCTATCTTTCTTTCTCTTTCTTTCTTTCTTTCTTTCTTTCTTTCTTTCTTTCTTTCTTTCTTTCTTCCTTCCTTCCTTCCTTCCTTCCTTCCTTCCTTCCTTTCTTTTTCCTTCCTTCCTTCCTTCCTTCCTTCCTTCCTTCCTTCCTTCCTTCCTTCCTTCTTTCCTTCCTTCCTTCCTTCCTTCCTTCCTT
>PVJC01019326.1:0-30292 GCA_004026665.1 Murina feae
CTTCTCTGTCTCTGGATCTGTTTTTGTTCATCAGTTTATGTTGTTCATTATATTTCACATGTAAGTGAGATCATGTGATATTTATCTTTCTCTGACTGGTTTATTTCACTTAGCATAATGCTCTCCAGTTCCATCCATGCTGCTGCAAATGGTAGGAGTTCCTTCCCTTTTACAGGAGCATAGTATTCCATTGTGTAGATGTATCAGTTTTTTAATCCACTCATCTGCTGATGGGCACTTAGGCTGTTTCCAAATCTTAGCTATGGTGAATTGTGCTGCTATGAGCATAGAGGTGCATATATACTTTCTAATTGGTGTTTCTAGTTTCTTAGGATATATAACCTTTTTAAAAATTTGAATTTGTTTCAATTATGGCAACTGGTGTACATCTTATAAACATTGTTTCAGTGGTATATACACAATCTGAATGTTTGAAGAGACTTTTAAAAATATTTATTGAACTATAATGATTTATATTTGTGTGGTATGTAAACACTAGTCCTAGATGTATTATATAACCAAACTAATTAAAATATCTATATAATAAAAGCCTAAGTGACCAATACAGTGGAACGACCAGAACGACTGGTTGCTATGATGTGCACTGACCACCAGGGAGCAGACACTCAATGCAGGAGCTGCCTCCTGGTGGTCAGTGCGCTCTCACAAGGGGAATACTGCTCAGAAGCCAGGCTCACAGCTGGTGAGCTCAGCAGCAGTGCTAAGGAGCCTCTCCTGTCTACACAGCAGTGCCAAGGAGCAGTGAACTGAGCAGTAAGGAGCAGCAAGCAGGCGGGTGGTAAGGAGTGAGGGATCCTGGATTATGAAAGGGTTGTCTGACTGCCAGCTTAGGATGGGGCCTAAGCTGGTAGTTAGACATCCCCTGAGGGGGCCTGTACTTCAAGAGAGTGCAGGCTGGGCTGAGAGACTCCCCCTCCCCAGTGCAGGAATTTCATGCACCAGGCCTCTAGTAAATAAATAAATAAAAAGAAATGAAAATTCAAAATTCATAATTTTTATGGCCTTGTTTTAAAAAATAACTTTTTGTATATCAGTTACAATTGATATGCAATGTTATATTAGTTCCAGGTGTACACCATAGTGATTAGACATTTATATAACTTATGAAGTGATCACCCTGATAAGTCCAATACTCATCTGACACCATGCATAGTTCTTACAATATGATTAACTATTGTGCTCAAAAGTGCTCTCTATGAGTTTGTTTCTGTTTTGTTTGTTTATTAGGTACTACATATAAGTAAGATCATATGGCATTTGTTTTCTTCTGTCTGACTTATTTCACTTAGCACAATACCCTTTAACTCTATCCATGTTGTGGCAAATGTCAAGATTTTATTCTTTTCATGGTTGAGTAATATTTTGTTGTATATATGTACCACATTTTCTTTATTCATTTGCCTATTAATGAACATTAGGTTACTTCTATATCTCTTCCTGGTCACCATCCCTCCTACCAGTCTTGATGTGGCTTCTTCTGTATTTCCTTAGTCAGAGTGCTTTAGTTCAGTTAGTCTGCAGGCAGGTCTCAATGATGGTTGTTCTGTAGTTTAGTTGTAATTTAATGTGCTCATGGGATGAGGCTAGCAAAACTTACCCACTCTTCACCATCTTGATTAGAAGTGGCTGATAGCCATTTAATGTAGGTACGTTTTAATTTCAATTGTTATAAGAAAACAAAACAAAAACTGCAATAATAACAGAAAATAAGTAAATACTATTATTCATTGTACATTGTTCTTTGTGTACATCGTTTCACTGAATACTACAGTAGTAACCCAGTGAGTCAGAGACTAATTATGTATTAGCTGAAGAAACTGAGTCCCAGGCAGAATAATATCACATGTCTAGAAACAGTCAGGGCCAGACTTTGAACTCAATTCAGTATGATGCTAAAACTTTTCTATGCTCTCCTTTGTTAAATGTTGAAAGATGTGACAGAGGTGTATTCCAGTCTGGAGTGCTATAGATATATCAAAATGAAAGCCTTCACTTTTATTATTAAGTGTACTTAATAAGATTGTAGTAGATATTATTTGCCCATCATTTTCCTGAAAGATGGATAAAACAAAGGGGCATTACAGAAATAATATATACGTAAGCCTGTATGTAGTTTATTATTAAAAGTACATAGATGCTGGGGGCAAGGTACTTATTTTGTAAATGTGTTTTATGAATCATGTACTGTGGAATTCTATTACCACTTTCATTAAGAAATAATTTACTGCGGTCTGTATATTTCTTATAGAGATATCTGCAGTTTAAAGACATCTCCAAAAAGTGTTGTGATTTTAAGATTGATAATAAATAACTAAACTAATCTTGAGATACAATATTGAGAGGACTTTGAAGAAAAAATGTAAAACCATGGATAGCAATTCTTAATAATTACATTTGTCTTACTAGTCAAGATCACAATATGGTCTGGAAATTGGAGCTTTCTTTTTAAGCTTGTTTATTAAAATGAAAATACCTGAGAAACTGGCATGATAGAGGAATACAAGGATAGCAAATGGCTTTCAGTTCTATTGCCAACTCCCATTTACTAACAGTTGCTGTCTGGAAAAGCATGGTGTTAAGAAGAGTCGGAGATGCTGTCTGAGCTCAGGAAAGAAGGCTGTTTGAATTATTAGTAATGTCTACCACGGATGAAACATTTGGGCACAATTATACATGTGCCATGCATTACTTTGACTAGTACCTCCCTACCCCACCAAGTTATCATATTTTCATTAGATATGAGATCACTGAAGACAGAGACAATGGGTAGAGTCCTGAACAGTCCCATTACCCTATTTAAAACACACACACACACACACACACACACACAGTTTTGCAATACTTATAGACTCATAGGAAGTTGTAGATTTATAGTACAGAGTCTCATGTGTCCTTCTCCTAGCTTCTTTCAAATGGACATTTATATATGTATATATGTATGTACTCTCTATTTTTGTGTCTCCATTAGTGTCAAATGCCCAGTTAGACATTCCACAGAGATATGTTGAATGAATGAAAACATGGTTGAATGAATACTGATGTCAATGAGATGCACTCTGTATTTTTAGGGAATTTTTACCCCCTTCCTAAAGAAACAGGGTTGAGAGTTCCCAAAGATTAAAAATTAGGTAAAGACAGTATGAGAGGCACTTCATTTAAACACAGGAAGAGTGGGAAAAACATAAAGCCCCCTTTAAATTGTACACAGAAGAAGTTAGGATTATAAAAGGAACAGGGAATTGTGAACTTTAAAAGAAGGGCAGTGGCTCAAATCTCAGTTCAATAATGTCAAACTGTGGGTTTCTTCAGTTTCTTGGCAGTTGAAAGGATAAATTCTAGTATATTTGGGTGTATATTCAGAATGCTCTGGCCAGCTTCTCCCTTACAGGCAAAGAGAAGCTGGGTGCTATGAGTAAGCTGGTGAAGCGTTGGAGGTTCAGTGTGGGATGGAGAAGCAAAGTGGAGTGGTTTTATCTAGGGAGACAACTAGGCTGCAAGTGATCTGGGATGTCTGTTTGTTGTTGTTGTGCGGAGTGCAGTCATAGGTTTGTTTGGGTCTTTAGAAAATACTCTTTGGAAATTATTCATGTAGCAATAGCATGAATTAGTGATTCAAACTTATGGAAACAATCAGAGTGTTAGCTCTCTGGAACTATGATGTACATGTGAGCACACATGCAAACACACACACATTAAACATTCAGTAAACATAAATACTGAATGCAAGGTTTACTTAAAATTTAGAGCTTTTGAAAAAGTAATCTGAGAAAGCTGGTCCCTTTTTTCTGCTGGTATTTAATTTTATGCTCCTTTATCTAACTTTCAAGTTCATCCTGGTTTTTAACTCAAAACCAAATGCCAGACACCATTGACCTTGAGGCTTATCTATCGTGTTGACTTCATAGTCACCATTTGGCTTTAATACTATTCATCCTCATCTTGACTTTCCCTTTCATTTGTTTCCCAGCTTCCTTATTTTCTCTCTTTACCTTCCCATAGTTGCAGCAGGGAGGAGCCATGCAAATAATTTTATTTTAAGCCTTTCTCTTCATTGTGTGATTAAACTCCCTTTGAAGTCTGTGTAATTGGACGCTAACTGACCTGTAAGAAATTAAGGAGTACTGGATTTCATGATACTGGCATCCAAAAGACATTCTTTAAACTGGTTAAGGGGAAATTAGCCTTCCACTAGTAGAATGAAATCAAAGTTGTCTGTGTGTTCCTAACAAATAAGTTAACATCCAACATTTCTCCTTCCAAAGGACTTGTATGCATGCATATAACCCTAACCAATGGACACAGACAATAGGGGGTGAGGGCATGAATGGGGGGGTTGTGGAGGGGCAATGGGGCAATAAGAACACATATGTAATACCTTAATCAATAAAGAAAAAAAATCTACTTATATCACACCAGAGGCCCAATGCACGAAATTCATGCAAGAGTAGGCCTCCCTTCCCCCGGCTGCCAGCACTGGCTTCCCTCTGGCACCCAAGACCCGGGTTTCCCTTGCAGCCCTGGCTTCATCTGGAAAGTCGTCTGGTCTAATTAGTATATTACACTTTTATTATTTTAGATCTTTCCATATCTTTTTCTTGGAGCAGGGTGGAGGCTGGGAGAAGACAAATGAGGGGGCATCACACCTCCTCACCAGTCTATTGCACTGGTCACTACTGGTCCCAGGTGCCTTGCTTGAGAGGAGCAGGAAGCCACAGTACCTCCCCCCAAATGGGACAAATCTCCAGCGAGGGAGCAAGGTCATACTAAAGGGGAACTGCATGTTTGTTCACATGGTGTCCACACAGGCACCGGTTTGATTGAAGTTAATTAAAAGTAACACCAAATAGAGAAAGACATGCTTTGATGCCAAACAACCGTTTCTCGCTAATGGTTTTACTTCTGTGATTCCATTCTCTGTTCTGGCTAGTTGTGCTGCAGAAGTTCAGGCAGTTTCTTGACCTCCCAAGACCCTGTTGGCACAACTATCCTTAGTGATTATGGGACTCCATACCCTGCATGAGGGTCACCGTTAGGGGGTTCCTGGGTCAGGGCACACGCAAATGGCTTGTCTGGCTCTATATTCCTGGGAGAGTCAGGGTTCCCAGCCTCCTTTGTGTGAAGCGAAATGATGGAGCTGATTTACAGGGTAAATAAAATATCAGAGGAAGTAGAGGTTAGCCGTTACTTATGACTAAGAAAGATTTATGAGATTACATAGTAACTGAACCTACACTTTAAGCTCTAATCATTATGGTCTACATAGTTCCATACCTCATTAGAAGAAAAAAAATGTGGAGAATAGAGAACATTAAGCCTTCTTCTGTTAAAAAAATTGTTTCTGGTCTGGGTACAGATGTGATCCAAGAACACACTACATTTTTTATAGCATCTTTCCACAGCAGGTTTCACTAGAGACTGTAAATCAATCCTATTCTAACAGAGTTGAGTGGAAAATCATCTATTTTATGTTCAGAGAAACTGAGGCTCAGAGGCATTCAACACTTTATGCTGCACACAAAAAGCAAATGGCTGAGGCAAGAGCACCTGGACATTTTAATTTATTTTAGTCTGTTTTTATCTCTCTCTTTCTCTTTCAAGTAAGTAAGTAAGTAAATAAGTAAGTAAGTAAATAAATAAATAAATAAAAATCAGTGAATAACAAAGGAGGGAAAAGAGCCCTTACTGAATTCCAGGCAGCACTCCATGCTCAAATCAATTTCAAAAGCTTTTTTTTGCCCCTCAGTGCTGATAGATTCTACAAGTCTTGGAGCAGGTTAAGGGGTGGAAATGTGTTTATGGGTATGGCAAACTATTTTGGGTATGCGTTTTGAAAACTAAAATTACTGGAACAAAATCTATAAAGGCATAAAATTATACTTGTTATATAAGGTGAATAATTCATGTAGACCCAGTGGTATGTGGGTTAAGAAGTGGACAAAATTAGAGACAGTATGGTCTACTGCCAACATCTTAGATGCTAAGTCATTGCTACTCCAAGTGTGGCTCCTGGACCAGCAGCAGCCGCATCACCTGGGTGCTTGTTAGCAATGCACCTCTGGCTCCATGTCAGACATGGCATCAGAATATGCCTTTTAACAAGATTCTAGGGATTTGTATACACATTAAAATTTTAGAAGCATTGTGCAAATTGACATGAAAGAGGGGCCAGATCTGAATGGGGACAGGTAAGAGCGCAGTGCTGAGCCAGTGATGTGAAGGTAGTTTGGGGTGGTGTGGTGAAGGGAACTGATGTTAAGCAGGGTGATCAAGGTGAGTGCTGGTGAGTGTTCATAGAATCAAGACAGGAAAAGGGAAGGTAGGCAGTCAGCCAGCAAGGCACAGTGATGTGGAGATGGATACGTTTGAAAGCACTTTCATGGAGCAGCCAGCAAGCAGTGGGAGTGGGGGAAGAGACAGGCGAGGTGAGGGCCAGGGCAGGTGGATGGGAAATGCAACTTGTGTTGTCTGAAAGAAACCCATACTTGGAAACTAGGAAAGCTGAAGAGAATGAGGAATGGTGCATAGTTGCAATCCCTTTTTGGGGCAGGGGATGTTGATAAGGCCTGAAGACTGATGCAGCAGAACAGGCAGCACATGTCCTCCTGGTGGGGTGGGTGAGGGTGGGGTGGGGGTGGGTGTCCCATCTGTTTTTAGAAGGAATTGGCCTTAAGGAAGATAGATCCTTGATTTGTCTTCCAGAACTGACATTTTTAAGTCACATCAACTTAGTTTCCATCCATTTAACCCATAAATGAAGTTTACAGTATTTTTCTTGTACATGTTACTACAAGGTCTGAAGAGAGTTAACATTTTAAATGTGATCATTGGGGAATACATGAATAAATAGGAAGCTTTTTAAAAAATATAGCATTATAGGTCAAATTATAGTCTAGCTTCTGACTATGTGCTTATCAAAATTATAAATGTTAATAATAAGGAAGATTCTGTTTCAGAAGCAATTAAAAAATTTGGTCCTATGCTTTCTGAACTCCCACCTCTTTGCCCCTAGAATAGAATTCATCATATTTGAAGTTAGCAACTGAAAATTTAATCTTAACACTATATCTGGCACTTCATTTCATAGGATTGCACTCAGTTTCAGAGAGAGGAATGGATGTATTGAGCCTGATCTCATTTTACACACTATTTTGCAAGCTTTCTTTATCTGGAAATAAAAGAGCAATTTAGTCCTTGGGCAGTGTTAATTATGAACCAGACTGAGACACCATGCCTGTCTTTGTAGGATGAGGAAACACAAAGTTTCTTTGGAGGTTAGATTCTTTTAATGAGATAAGTACAGGGCCACGTTTCTATTTGTAGCTAAGTTGTTTAAGGAGAAAAAAAAAGGCTTTGAATTCTGCAGATGAGCTCTAGGCTAGAAAGCACAGAAACAGCATTGTCTCCTGTACGCCCTGGACTCCAATTAGCAGTCTTTTTAGACAAAGAAGGGCTCCACGCTTAGTAAGAGTGACCGTGATTAATACATAAATGCAGATCTCTGAAGGGTTTTCGTAGTACTCCACTTCGTTTGCTAAAAGGAACTTCCAGATGATGGACAGAGTGGAGCCTGTAGAGCCACGTGGCTGCTGCTGAAGATTGATGGCACCTCTGCAAGTTGTTCAGACACATACGAGAACGGTTTTTAGTCAATGTGAGTGCTCATTAAGCATCACCTCCTCCAATGAAAAGGGCGGCTGTATTTTGGAGGAGACGAGGTAGAGTGGGAAAGGAGCAGAAAGTTCCTGCTAAGATGAAGCCCTTCATCTATTCTTCAATGATCCTTTCTGGATTCAGCACTGACTTTTTATTTTTATTTTCGTATAGCACATAATAAATTTATAGAACTTAGTATTCAAGAATGGTAGTAGAAATATGTTTGTTTTTTTTTAAATGGCATAATTTTTTGAATGTCTAACTTTATAGCCACTGATAAAGTTAGATTATTTCAGATCTTCAAAATGAATGTTAGGGAGGCCAATGTGGTGTTTCCTAAGGATGAAATCCTGGAACAGGTGGAGTATTTGAATGTTGATACCCTAAGATCAAGACATCATCACTGACTTTTGATATGAGAAGGGTCAACTACTCCATAGGTCATTGCTTCTTGTTCTTCAGTGGTAAAGTCAGCTTAGCAGTAGAGTTAGTACAGCTCGTATATGTGTGCATTCCGAGTTGGTCATAAATAGACATCTTATAATCATTTAATTAATTTAACTACTTAATCATTTTTTATTTTCATTTTCATAAAGAAGAAGGAGAGTTGCCAAAGGTGTAGGGAGAACTGAAAAAAAGAGGATCTCTATACTGACCTGGCTGTAACCTAGTCATCCTTTCCCAAGGCCCCATTAAAAAAGATGACATTGTCAAAACCTTTGTATTTGCTATGTAATAATTGTTACCATTTAAAAAATATGTATTTTTATTGATTTCAGAGAGGAAGGGAGAGGGAGAGAGAGATGGAAACATCAATGATGAGAGAGAATCACTGATTGGCTGCCTCCTGCATGTCCCCTCCTGGGGATCATACTCACAACCCAGGCATATGCCCTTGCCCAGAATCGAACCTGAGACCCTTTAGTCTGCAGGCCAACACTCTATCCACTGAGCCAAACCAGCTAGGCCTGCTACCATTTATTTAGCACATAATACGCACCAGGAGCTATATAATCCTAACAGTGCATATATATAATTCTCAAAGTAATCTTAAGGCATTGGTTTCATTACAGTATTAGATGAGAACACTGATGAGTTTTACAGATGAGAAAACTAAGTCATAAAGACATGTAACTTTTCTGTGGCCCAAAACTTATTAGTGGTAGAGTTAGAACTCAAACCCTGATTTGTTTGGAACCAGAGTCCATGTGGAACCAGAGTCCATGTTCCAAATCTGTACCTGTGCTAGTCTGTGTACCATAGAACAAAGACTGAGCTTTTCAGTTGAAACCTATCATATAAAATAAGAATGATTACACTTTCCAATATAATCAAATTGTTCCCCATTGTCCTCCATCTACAAATTAAAGTATATCTGCTCCTATAGCGGGTTTTCCAGCACAAAAGCTCTATTTATGTTCCCCTGCAATCTCTAAATTCTCTTTCCCATGTACTCCAGTAAATCAAACTTCTCCTGAGTCCCTTAAGTTTTTCTTTCTTTCTTTCTTTCTTTCTTTCTTTCTTTCTTTCTTTCTTTCTTTCTTTCTTTCTTTCTTTCTTTCTTTCTTTCTTTTTCTCTTTCCTCTCTTCATTTTCCCACGTCAAACTAGACACTACATAAGAGGATAGATGTGAAAGTATTTTGAAAAGTTAGGTGGAAATCAAACTTAAAGTATTATGATTATGTCTGAAACAGTTTCCTATATCTATACAATGAAACTACCTCTCTTTTTCCAATCAAGACACTCAGCAAAATTCTTTCTGGAAATTCCAGAAGGCAGCAACACTGTGAATTAGGTACGTGAGCTGCCAAGTCAGTCAAATGTGTCAAACCAGGTTATGTGTGTACCTATGCCTTCAATCTAATAAAGGCCAGTTTCCAGGTAAAGGTCATAAAGAAATTTTGGAGGAGATTTAAGTATTGTATTGCCTGAAAGCTTTTCCATGACCAAGAGGTTAAATAGCCTTCTTTTGCCAAGAAAAATGCGTAGACTAAGCATGACACCATGTAGACTGACTAAAATGAGGTGTATGAGAAAATAAAAAAGTGACACACAAAAAAGAGAAAACGGGTCAAGAACTCTGTTTTAAGAAGAAGCAATACAGTTTTTAAAGAAAAATTGATTCCTAAAACCAAGGCTTTCTCTGAGTTTGTATACCCAATACCACAACTAGTTTGGGAATAATACGGAATTATAAATGAGTGAAGATTAACTAAATGGTTACAGTGAGTGGCAGTGAAATCTCAAATTGGATGCAATTTTTGATTTATCTTTTCCAAATGCTGTGCCCACGTCGGTGCTTTGTGAGTCATGCCAAGGGAATCACCATCTACATGTTCTCAGATTTCTACCATGGCCCCCAGCTGTAACCCTGTTATTATTTATGGGGCTTAAAATTTGGTTCTAGTCATATGATGATTAATAGACTGTACAGCAGCAAAAGTATTTAATGACTATTCATAATACCAGGGCCTCCTCCCGAAGGTTCTCTCTTCCTGCTCTAGAAATGCTCTGTAGTCCTCTGTTCTGCCCTGCATTTCCAGGTGGAGACAAGGTGTTGGCCCGTGAAATATTCCAAATGGCAATGAGGATACATTGAAGATACTCATTTTTATAAATCTCTATTCATTGGTAATGAACTTGTTTTAAAAAATAGTTTATAGAAGCCTCTCACATAAACTAATGATTGAGAATGAAGAAACTTCTTGTTTTATAAATATAGGTCTTGTTCCTAGATAGCATTGGAAGCGTGTGTTATTGCCTCTCATTCATTCATTCCATCTTTTGCATCTCTTTCCTGTTTCCAAAGGCCTCAGTTTTCTAGATCCTTATGTTGGCTGTAGAAGAACTTTACCCAGGCATATATACTATCTTTGCTGTCTGCAATGTAATAATTAGACCAATTTTATCAATCAGGTAATTTAATTTATATGAACTATGATGAATAATGTAATGTTTTGCCTCTTTAAGGATACTTAAAAATTTAAAGAGAAAAACAATAAATCTTTATACAAAGGAATGAATCTAAAAGTGATGGCTAGTAGAAGTGTTTTTGCTTAAATTACTTGTGAATTAAATTTTTACTTTACAGTTCATTTTTGGAATGGGAATACCCACAGAGACTCTGAAGAAAGAGATGTTGACAAACAATTATTTTAGATGCACTAATGTTTTGGGAAAATATTTTTTGAGAAGAGATACTGATCCAGAGATGACTACCTGCACAGAACTTAGGGGAAGTATGTAACTGTCTTAGCCTAGATTTCTTAGAAAACAGAGTATCTGAGGTGAAACTGCTAATGCTTTATTGGGGAAGAAGGTGCCATACCAAGGCAGCAAGAGTGAGGGGGCAAGGGAATGAGGCAGGGAAGAGGTGGAGTATTGCCGAGCTTCATGAGAAAGATAGCTTGCTAATATGTGTCTCTGAAGGCGACTTATGGAACCAGTGCTGCTCAAGATAGTCTTAGTGGAAAGAAAGGTATAGTATGTATTTGCTGAGCCTCTCTATCTCCCACTTTTCACTGGGTCAGATTTATTGCAGTAGTTAGGGCAGGGGTGGGAAGTCTTTAACTCCTTTGGATTTCTAGTTGTGTTAAAAGGGAGGCTGAGATAGGTGGTTAGGTCCTCCCTTCAGGGAGAGTCTGAGGCCATGTGGTAAGTGTATGGCTCAGTGAACCTGGGGGTGCTATTGATCCCAGGTGGTAACTACATGCTGACAGCCACAGATAGAAATGGTGGTGGTGATGATGAGAAAATAATGAAACCACAGAAACAGTCCCAAACAAGATGAAAATTACCAAAAATGTAATTGGAATGGTCATGCAGAGCATTTGTAGGAGAGGTAGGCTGGTGCTGGATACCCAGGAGAGAGCAGAGGAAGATTTAGGAGCACAGAGACTCGGTGTCCTTGTAGATCTAGTAGTGACAATGGCCTACATAGTGACTAAGGCCCTTGAGGGCAGGCTCCTATCCTTTCCAGTTGTGTCACTCCAGTCCTGGCCCAGGTAAGCTGTAGGTATTCTAATAAGCATTTGTTGAATTAGCACTTACTGCTTTAAGTTGAACCAAGTTCATCTCTTTTTAAAAAATATATATTTGTACTGATATCAGAGAGGAAGGGAGAGGAAGGGAGAGATAGAAACATCAGTAATGAGAGGCAATCATTGATTGGCTGCCTCCTGCACACACCACACTGGGGATGTGCCCTTGACCAGAATCAAACCTGGGACCTTTTGGCTCAATTCTGTTCATTGAGCCAAACCAGCTAGGGCCAAGTTCATCTCTCTATTTACAAGTAAGTTTGCCTTGGTAAATGCACTTAAGTCTTTTGTGTGTGACAGGCAGGGCTATGTAAGAATGTGATCTTCCTTAGGGCCAGGGGAAGCCTCTGTATTGCTTTGGAGATCCCACAGTGTAAGAGTTAGAGTCAAAAATATGTGGGGTGAATCCTGGCTCTGTTACTTACTTGTAATGTGATAGTGGGCAAGTTAATTAATATCTCAAAGCCTTACTTTTCCTCATCTGTAAAATGTGTATAATAATATTAGTTATCAATGGGATTGTTGGTACAGACTAAGGGGTACATACCAAATGGACAATTACTATTAGCTATTATTACCATTGTTATTATATGCTCTTTGTGTTGAGGGTACTTACAAAAGGTAGATTAAACCTGGTCTGATAAAGAATTTTTAAAAAATGTATCTTATGTCAATATTTACACACCTCTTTATAGGAAAGGGAAATGGTAAAGAGCATTTGGTTGGTAAGTCCTACACAATTATTTTTAAAGCTGTTTCAAGCTTTACTACTATGTAAACATAAGAAATTCTAATGAGTCAGGTAGCTTCTTTTTAGAGGATAACTATGCTGTTTGTATGACTTATGCAAGTTAAATGGAAAGGAGACTTAAGTATCTCATGCTGTGAATATGTGCATAATTTGAATGGGAACTTCTATTTTCTACCTTCCCTGTTTTTACTGTCCTCCATTAATAAACAGAAAAATATTGTCCATAGGTAGTGACTTCCTAAGCTTGTCCGGGATGGATTTTGTAATCATCTATTTGACATACAAATGATAAAAGTTACTCTCTTATTAGCAGCAATCTTTGTTGTAATTTAACAAGTAAAAATGTCACACAATAATCATTTCAAATCAAAGGACATATACGAGTCTATACAACAAACATGTCAAACTCAAAGTCTAACACAGGCCAAATAAACGAGGCATGCAGCCTGTGGGCTGCGAGTTTGACATGCTTGCTCTACACAGTTGTTTGAATATTGTTAAAAATTCAGAGCCAACTAACATCGATGTGAAGTAGAAAAGTAAGCAAATTATTAATTTGCTTTGCTGTCCACAGTTACTCATGAAGAAAAGTATTTATTTTTACTTAATTAAGATTTGTGACCTTATCAGAAATTTAACCATAAAGAAAAATTTCCCAGCTCTAGCTGCTTATGGCAAAGTAGAAATCTCATGAAAGTACTAATTTGAGAGGAGGGAACAACAAAAAGCAAAATAAAACAAAATTCACCTCAAACCAAACAACTGCATAGCAATTTAAATTTATCAGGGGATTTATTATCAAGGTATAAGCTCTTACTTAAATCAATGAACACTTAGTTTTAGAAATAAAATTGTAAAGAGAAGCAGAGTTTGTAAAGTGTCCATGAAGTAGTGGCTTCAAACACTGGCTCTAGTGTTTACCAGCTATGTGAACTAGGGTTAGTTAACATACTTTTAAAAATAAACAAGTATTTTTATTGATTTCAGAGAGGAAGGGAGAGGGAGAGAGAGATATAAACATCAATGATGAGAGAGAACAATTGATCAGCTACCTCCTGCACACCCCACACCGGGGATTGAGTCTGCAACCCAAGCATGTGCCCTGACTGGGAATCAAACCATGACCTCCTGGTTCATAGGTCCATGCTCAACCACTGAGCCACAACATCCAGGCTAGCACACTTTTTGAATTAAAATAATATTAATAAATATGCAAGTTCTAATAACCACTTTACATGCTGTTCTGGGGTTTATGAATTAATGAACAAAGTACAGTGTGAAGCATCTGTCAGACAATAGGAATGTAATAAATACAAGCTATTATGTTCTTACCTGCAGCGAATATTGTTATCACACAAACCACCTCATTTGTGAGAAACTCTTGCCATCATTGTGTTTATTCACTGAGACAGACTGCACACATTTTATCCGACATAGTGTTCATTATTAATTGCATTTTGATTGAGGGGAGCAGGGAAAGATCTAGATAATCCCTCATCTCGACACTCTCATCTATTATCCCAAATATTGCCTGGGGACTTGTTTCTGATGTAAATGTCTAGGAAAAATGTAGCATTACGAAAAATCTTGTTCAGACTACTAAATCCAGTATATAGCCAGAGATGCTAATGCACAAAGATTATATAACTGGGTTTTTTTTTCTATTGATTAGTAATTTGTAATTTGCAGTGAGGTAAAGGAAAGTGATCTAGTTTGAAGCCGCAACTCTGGGGATTTATTAGCAGAGGAAAACTCTCAGCTCCATAATGTTACCAGCGTTCTGAAATTAAGAAATAAAGAAGTTATGGGATTTGAAATACATAGCAAAGATTGCATTATGATAGCCTGATTAGCTATGAAAAGTTTATTAGCCCACTTATTTAAAAACTTCTTTCCTTATTATACTTATGATAAAAATGAACAAAATCAGCATCCATTTTTAGTACTTTGAATAAATTGTTTCTCACCTTGGATGAAAATGTGAGTGGTTATTTCTATTGCTGTCTTATAATGTAGTTATTTTATGTTTCCCAGGCTTTTTGAATTCCAATCACCACAAGTTTTTATCAGGCTGCAACTTCACAATATAAACATACCAAAAACAAAACAAAACCCCACCCCAAAACCAAACTGCCCAACTATCTATTGGTTGTAACCTATTTGCTTGAAAATGAATTCCTCTGGTACCTGAAAACATATGCTTTATATTTCTCAGCTTTCAACTTGTATATTCAAATTCTGTTGTAGCTGAAATTCTCCAGTAGTCATTGACTTATTGAAGAAAGGAAAGTGAATCAGCAAACATCAAGGATTATTAACTAGAACACAGGGACCATCCCCACCTGCTCCTATGTGACAATTGGGGAC
This sequence comes from Murina feae, assembly GCA_004026665.1. Classification (NCBI taxonomy): domain Eukaryota; kingdom Metazoa; phylum Chordata; class Mammalia; order Chiroptera; family Vespertilionidae; genus Murina; species Murina feae. The sequence goes on from PVJC01019326.1 coordinate 14,835, forward strand.
TATAGCAGAATCACTTGAGTTTTGTTTTTTTTTTTTTAAATAAAGCTCCAGCTCCTTAGCTATTCCAATAATGCCTACCCCATTCCTGGCAGGAAATGGTGGTGGTGGTATTTACCTACCCTTTGGAAATTGCACTCTAATAATGATGTATACAGTTTATCCACTGTTTTGGGGTGGAAAAGTTTTTGAAAATCCTTAATCCTGATGGAATTTTATAAAATCATAGAATTTTAGGAAGCATATAGGCAGAGTCTCTGTTGCCTGAAAAATAAAAAACAAAAATTCTCAACCCAATAAAAAACAAAATGTTCTTCAAATCAATGCATTTCTCCTTAATAATTTAGAGAGTAAGGTCTTGAGGTCAAATGATCTGACATCATTTTATATCAAGCTGGCTGACACTTCCGAGGCAAGTTTTGGAGGTATGAGTAAGTCCTGGGGAGGGTTTTGACTATTTTCTAGACTGGTGTCCTAGAGAACACTGTTTTTACAAGACATATTGGGTGAAAAAAAGGGAAACATTTGGATGGGTTTCATGGCCACATTGGGAGATCCCGTATCATCATCCAAAGGTTCTGGAAGGTCTTGCAATCACAGTGTCCATCCCACTCAAAACTTGAATGGAAATGGAAGCTGTTCTCTTTCTCAGCTTACCCTTTGAACCAGTCCGACTACTCAAAATATAAGGAGGGAGGAGGAGGCATTTGAAACCATATTGTTGACTTAGTGGCAAGCATCCAAAATTGTTAGTGGAGTTCTGTGGAAATTTTAATGATTCTAAACATGGTGCATATGTACTTTTGATCTAGCCTTATATCTTTGTACCACAGATGAATATGTTGAAGGACATTAGAAGAGCACATAGTAAACATTTTTAAGCAATAAAATTAACTAAAAAGGGAAGCTGCTCTACCTTTTGATGTTTTACTACTTCCCTATGTGGCTTTCTTTCTTTCTTTTTTTAAAATTTTTTAAGGCAGCTCAGAGACAACTTTAAAAACCATAAATCCTAAAAAGTGATCCTTGCATTTCCAAGGCATAATTCAACCAGGGCAAGATTTGAAAATCTATGGCTATCTGATTGGAGGCCCCTGATCTCTGTTCTGGATAAAAACTTGGGTTTCCAAGACCTCCCACGATCAGTGGCCAATGACAAGTAAAGAGCAAACAACTTGTGCACAAAATATATGGTCCAGTGATGCCATTCTTCAGGATTTTGTGACTGTTTATGCACTGAGTCCTACTTACTTGCTTATTTCCATTGCAGAACATCAACCCACATACTTTCCATTGGAACTGAGACCTCAAAGATGTACTAGTCCTCAGGGATGTATGATATTAATGATTTGGGGTAAAATATAAATTTTCTTCCATAACATTAAAAAAGCAACACACTTTCTAGTTATAAAATAATATAAGGTAGCTGTCCTACATGCTTTATATGTTTAGCATTTAATCTTTCCTGTATGTCATAAGGAATGCTATTTTAACCACTTTAAATATGAAAAAGTACAATCAGAGATCATATAGCTAATAGGGGAGGCAGTACTGAATCTGGGTCTGGCTCTGGAAACTGCTTTTCAACTCTTTGAGTGACTGCCTCCATACAGTTTAGATAGATGAGTCAATGTGAAAAGTTAAACGAACTTGATTTCAAATAGCTATTGGAAATAGTAGAAAAGATATTAAAAGGCAATATATATTTAATTACCAAATAAATTATACAGGCCATATAAATTACTGGAGTATAAAAAGATTAGGTTGGGGATCGCCAGGCCATGCTTCCTTGAGAGTGATTGGACAGGGGAGTGTGGTCTTAGTTTAGGCTTGACAGAGGGTGATGTTTATAACATCAGAGAGCACAATGTCTTGGGAATGAAGTGGGTCCTGGTTAGTGTACTTACAATTGTGTAGGCTAGTCCAGGAGAGGGAGTCCTAGGGCTGGAATTAGATCTCCTTAATAGCACAGGACAGGAATTGGGGAGCTGACCCAGGTGATTCTGACTCTGGTTCACTCTGATAACCACAGACCTAATTTCAAGGGACAGAATTATTATTGGCTTCAGACAATACATGACAGAAGTAGCAAGATGTCTCAGCATAGAGACAAGATATGGCCATATGGGGAGAGGCAGACTTTGTAACAGAACTGCATATTCTGGGAGGTGGAGGAGTAGTGTGGGTGGGTGGAAGCTGGAGAGTCACTGAGGGGTCAGAAACTTGGACCAGAAAAAACAAACAAACCTTAAAGCCCAGTTATATGAACTGGGCATAAGATGGTAAGTGAAATAAATCAGAGAAAGACAAATACTATATGATTTCACTTATATGTGGAATCTACATAACAAAATAAATGAACAAAAAAACCCCCCTAGGAACAGACTTAAAGATATAGAAAACAAACTGAGGGTTGTCACATGGGAGGGAGTTGGGGGAAAATGATGAAAGGATTGAGAAAAAATTGGCAGTTACAAAATAGTAACGGGGGACATAAAACACAGCACAGGGAATATAGTCAGTGATATTGTAGTAACTATGCATTGTTTCTGAAGAGTCCATTGGGGGAATCACTTCATAAGTTATATAAATGTCTTAACACTATGCTATCCATTTAAGACTAATATAATATTGAATATCAACTGTAATTGAAAAATAATAAAATAAAAAATTAAAACAAATAAAAAATTATATTTCAAAAACTGAGCATAAGAGTTGAGATTACATTTAGGAATGATGTGGGGGACCCAGGTTTTAAAGTGTGTTTGGGTATTTTTCTGTTGGGAGAAGCAGCAATCCAGTCTTGACATGGGATCCAGAATAGGGGGAAAGAGGTTTGGTAAAATTGCTTCAACATGCAGTCATAGCAGGCCAGGTAACAGGGATTATAATTGAGCATGCAGGTGGAAATTAATTGGCTCCAGTAGTGTGGTACAAGTGGTGGGCAGATAATGGATTGGTATGTTTGAGAGGAAGGAAGGGTAGAGTATTACAGGTTGAAAGGAGAGTGTGAGCAGAATCATATCATGAAGATGTATGCAGAAAAGTTAGGAAACCACTGTGTTTGAAGAGGAATGTCTGTACAGGTCAACAGCAGGAAACAAGATTAAAAAGTAGCATTGAAGTTAGATTATCAAGAACTTTGATATCCAGGCTAAAGCTATTACCTTTCATCTTGTTGGAAATTGAAAGACTTTGAACACTTTTGAGCAGAGTGGTTGATATCATCAAAGCAATTGTGAAGAAATATAATTTAACAACAGTGTGCAGGGTAGATTGGCACAGGATGGAGCAAGAGGTCAGTGGGGAGAATTCTACTACAATAGCTTAGCGTAAAGCTATGAGAACCTGAAATAGGTTGGTGGCAGTGAGGCTTGGAATTGAGGGAAAGATGCAAGAGAGATTGCAAAATGAAACTTGACAGGACTGGGTAACTGCTGGGACAGGTGACTGATGTGGAGAGTGGAGTCCAAGATGGTACCACAACCTGGGTGATTCCTAATTTTTAAGAGGATATGTGCAAGTCAAAAATGGGAGATGGTGTTGGAAAATGAAATGTTTGATTTTATTAATCTTTAATCTGGAACAACAGGAAGGTATTTAAGAGGATATGTCTAACAGACCACTGGCAACACAATACCTGGGGAGAAAAGTAAGGGTTATTGATACATATTTATAAGTCGTCCACCTAGAGATACCATTTGAGATAATGAAAGTCAGTGAGGGACAGATAGAACATAATAGGGAATACAGACCACAGTAACAAAGATAAAGAGACTTTAATGTGAGAAATGGTCAAGTAGTCAAAAGTTTCAAATGCTACAGGGAAGTCAAAGATAATAAGTACAAACACAGGACCATTGTTAGATAGTCTTAATTATTTTTTTGTGGGTTAAAAAAGCAAATATGTTGGAGCCACCTTCTCAGAAATATAATTCAGAGATGGCTGATCAATGTGTGCACTTGTCTTACATATTGTCTGGTGATTGAGAAACCTTCCTCTTTTCCCACTCAGGTCCTTAAATTGATTGGTCACTGAGTCTTCTAGGCATGCTTATATTTCCTGCCTGCTTCATCTTATATTTACATTTCCTTTGATGCAATCAATTAGAAATATTTTATCTCCATTACTCTTTGTAGGTCAGGGTATTAGTCTTGGCTCCATTGACATTTTGGACTGGCCTGTGATTGCAGGATGTTCCTCAGCATTCCTGACCTCTATCTTTAGATGCCAGTAGCACCCCTGTCTAGTCATGACAGCCAAAAATGTCTTCAGGTGTTGCCTGCTGTCAGGTATATCTGCAATTTTGGCCTTCCAAAACTTAGTTGCTGCACTGCCATTCCGATAACGACACTTCAGTTTTCCTTGTGTAAGAAAGAATTCCCTTGGAGTCAACCATGGACAGTTTAGTTATGTGAACCATTAAAATCTACGTTGTTTGCTTCAATCATACTTTTCTCTTACTTGCAACAGAAAACCTCTCTAACAGATTAAAAAAAAAAAAGAGTTCTAAAATTTGGAATTAACACATAAATGACCTTACAGTAGGGAATGGGCTGATTTAGAGTTGGTGAAGAAGAGTGAAGACACTTCAATCACATTTAAAAAAAACACTTGCATTTTTGAATATTATATCAGGTGGTGGACGTGGAAAGCTGTGTTATGTAACAATGAAGCAATTGGTTACGTCCCATTTGGTATCTTGGTGCTGAGGCCATGTGCTTACTGAGGCTGGGGTATAAATGAGGGGCTTGCTAGCAAAGGCACAGGATGTTGGATTTTATGGACTATATCTTGAAACCGCAGTATTGTCCTACCAATAAGAGACAGGCTTAGATAGAAGCTGTCTTGTCTGAAGCCAGAGAGGGAAGAAAATGCGTCCTTACTTAGAGAGGCCCTTTATGACCACAGCCCAGAATCAAAAACTGTTTAAGAGTCCAGAATGGCTCAGTTGGTTGGAGTGTCATCCTAATCCCCAAATTAAATATATTCATACAGTCCTGGCCAGTGTTGCCTAGTTGGTTGGACACTGTCCAGTACACCAAAAGGTTGCTGGCTCAGGGTTGCATGCAGGAGGCAGCAGATCAATATTTTGCTCACAGATCAATGTTTCTCTTTCTTCCTCTCAAAAAAAAAAAAATCTTTGGAAAAAAAAAGAATTTCACACCAAGTCAGGATGGGGAGTTCATACAGGAAGTTGGGAAATGATAGGAGGCAGGATTGAGGCCTGGGGAAAGTCTGCTTCCCTAGTCCCTTTAGGCTACTTCTGTTTTGTCTTCCTGCCCCAGAGAGTTACCAGTTGTCCACATAGTAGCTGGGATACAGTTTAGAGCACGGGGCAATTAGTGCCCCAGTGACAAATTGCTCCCAGACAGAAACCAACATAGGTGTTATTAGACTAAGCCCAGAGAGGATGGGCTAAACACCCAGACCTGCTGCTAAAGGACAAAATTCCCAGGCTTAGTTTCAGATTGGAAAACTAAGACCTAACCAGATCCATGGGTTTTGAATACTAAGTCATTGAATTGATTTGGAATCACAAAATCCAGACCGACCAGGTATTTAAGAGAATTACAATGCCAGAGAGATGCCAAGTCTGGCACACTGGCTCAACATCAGTTACCTCAGACCCCCAAACATCCACCAACAAGTACACTTAAAGGAAATAGTCTAAATCAATATTTATTTATTCAGCGAAGAACATTTTATGTGTGCCAGTGGTCAGGCACTGTGCTCCAAGTGATCATATGCTTTTAAATGAAACACATCCCCCCTTTCCCAACCCCAACTGAAATTCCAATGAAGGGAGCCAGACAATAAAGAAGTAAATAAATAGATGAAAAGATGAAATCAGATTATATAAATGCTCTGAGGAAAAGGAGAGAGCTATAATAGAAGTTGACTGAGAAAGGGGAGTAATAATTTGAAAATTTGGAAGCTCTCCCTTTTCTTCTATAAAGTATTAACAGCCCATTTTGGCCCTTCTAAAAAGCACTGAAGTGGTAAATTAGCTTTGGCTTTGATACTGTACTTACCCCTTCAAAAGGTCCAGATCTTTAGTATTTGTCAATTTTCAGTGCAAAGATAGGCAGTTGCGGGTGGACTTAATCATTGTTATTTTTGAGCAAATTTGTCAAGAGCCACCTTCCTTGTGCAGAGGCAGTAACCTGAAATGCAGACTGGATGGCATATTACAATCACATAATGAATCAGCTCCCTCCCAATTGGGACCTCTGGCGCATTTACTCATCTTCAACCAGTATAATTAAAGATGAAAAGTATAACACTGATGTGTACTTCTCTGGGGAGGGAGTTGTTTTAATTGTAGACCCATCAGTGGAAAATGAACTATGCTGGAGAAAGATCAGGCTTAATTACACACCTGTTGGTGGTATCCAGCAAAGCTGTTGCACTCTGCTGTAATAGGGGAACTACTTGGAAAAATCCTGCATTTTGGCAAAGCTCAACATATCACCTCATTAGAGCTTACAATTTCTGCCATTTAAATCATTGAATCATCAAATTTTCGTTGAAAGGAACTTGAGGTTGTTTAGTCTAAATCACATAGTTTACAGATGAGACAAGGAAAGTCTGGAGCAACTAACTGACTTGTCCAAATTCACGCAAATAATTTGAGAAGCATTCAATTTCTTTGCTATTTGTTTATGCCTTCTAAATCCTTTCTGCTTAGGTTTAAAAGTGAAATGTAGAGCCAGAACTTCCATTTAGAACCTCAGATATAGGTTTAAAATTAAAACCAGACAAGTTTCCTTTTGTGACCAGCTTTTCTCAAAATGTGAGGTGCAGACCATTATTCGGGGAGAAATGACTATGATCCTATGTCCTTTAGGCAGCCACCCACCTACTAGAGCTATAACCAGTTCTTATAAATTCCTGAAGGATGTAAAGAATAGAGAACTCTCTGGGAAAAGTCATATTTTAAAAATGTCATCTTGTGATTTAACATGAAATTCCTTTTATTCTTCTTCTTGGTGACTGTTCTATTGTGAGTGATCCTGAAAGTCTTCTACTACCACTTTGCTTAATCCTAGACTGCATGTGGGTCTGAGTGATTGGCCCCATGCCTTCTTTTCCCTGGGTCACCCCTTGGAATCTGCTTGGCTTTTTTAAAGCAAGGTCTTCCAAGTGTATGGCAAGCAGTACACTTAGGCACAATTGAGAGAACTCTAATATATAAGACATAAGCTGTATGTGTTCCCTGACAGATGGGTGGATAAAGATTCTTTTATTAATTCAACAACTTTTTATTGAGAACCTATTGTGCATTTGAAGAGTTTTTACAAGCACTCTGATGGTTCTATGGTTATAGAGATGTAAACCAAAGAGATAATGATTATTCTCCTTGTGGAATTTACAGTTTTGGAGGAATTGGAGCATGAAATGGATATCTTCAGCTAGAAAACTATTTTTTGTTGGGGTTGTCTTATGTATTAATGGTTATGTGGTGGAATTCCTTGCTTCTAGATGCCAATAGCACAACCCAGTTATGGCAATCAGAATTAACTCCAAATGTCCTCTGGATTGTCCCTAGTTGAGAACCACTGAGCTAGAGAATAAGCAAATGTTCACACATCTAAACTAATAAAAGCGAAATAGTAAAATTAACCGTTTCTTTGGGACGGGTAAGCCACTCCCACCAGCCAATCAGAGCGGCTGTATGCAAATTAGCCCAGCCAAGATGGCGGCAGACACCCGGAGGCTTGCCTCTGGGTGTCCACTGCCCGCATCTGTTGCCTTCCTGCAGGCCACACGGGTGGGGGGGCCAAAGGAGCAACCGCCCGCAGCCCCACACCTCCAGGCAGAAAACAGCCTGGAAGTAGGTCTGTGACCGCGGGGGCTCGGGCACACACGCCTCCGTGAGTGCCCAAGCCCCCTTGATCGATTTCAGGCTGCAGGGCAGCCCAAGCCCCCAGGCTGCCCTGCAGCTGGAAGTAGATCCGTGATCGCGGGGGCTCGGGCACAGAAGCGTGTGTGCCTGTGCTCCCGCAATGGATTTCAGGTGGCAGGGCAGCCGGGGCCTGGGGGAGCAAGCCAGCCCAGGCCCCCAGGCTGTCCTGCAGCCTGGAAGTAGGTCCGTGATCACGGGGCACCGGCACACACGCCTCCGTGAGTGCCCGTGCCCCCGCGATCGATTTCAGGCTGCAGGGCAGCCCAGGCCCCCAGGCTGCCCTGCAGCTGGAAGTAGATCCGTGATCGGGAGCTCGGGCACAGAGGGGTGTGTGCCTGTGCTCCCGCGATTGATTTCAGGCGACAGGGCAGCTGGGGTCTGGGGGAGCAAGCCAGCCCAGGCCCCAAGGCTGCCCTGCAGCCTGGAAGTAGATCTATGATGGGGTGGGGGCACGGGCACTCAGGGAGGGATAGCCTCCCTGAGTGCCCGTGCCTCCCCCCCCATGGATTCCAGGTGGCTGGGCAGCCTGGCGGGGGTTGGGGGGGGGAGGCAGAAGATCTGAGCCAGCTCCGCCCCTGAGGCTGAGGCCTGGAAATCGGTGGGGGGCACACAGCACACAGGGAGGTGTGCCCTCCGTGTGTGCTGTGTGCCCCAATGGATTCCAGGGTCCCAAACTGTGAGAGAGCACAGGCAGGGATTAAGTACCCCCCAACCCCTGCTGAGTGCACAAATTTTTGTGCACCGGGCCCCTAGTAATTAAATAATCATAATGGTATCTAATTCCACGTTGTTATATTTTTCTGGTTGATTACATTAGAAAATCAGTATAGGAGAGAAATATTTATTGAAGGTAAACTTTATATTGAAATAGAATATACATACAAGGAAATTCATGAATCATAAGTGTACATTTGAAGAGTTTTTACAAAGTGAACACACCATGTAAATATCCATTTAAGGCAATAAATTATGACACGTTCCATAGACATCTCTCTCATGCTCCTTCCCAGTCACTATTATAATTTCTAATATTCTTTTATGATGGGCTTCTTCTGTTCACTGTACTTTTTATGAGAGTCATTTCTGTTATTGCATGTGGAATAATATTTTTTTTTCTTATTGCAGTATAATATTCTATTTATATGTTATATTTTGGTGGACATTCTTATTCTTGCCCAACTGTCTTGGCAAGTAACCCTACACAATGTTGAAAAGAAGTGGTGAGAGCAGATATCTTTGTCTTGTTACTAATTTTAAGGAGAAAGCATCTAGTTTTTTATGATTAAGTATAATGCCGGCTGTGGATTTTTTGTAGATGCCTTTTATCAAGTCGAGGATATTCCCTCCTATTCTTTATTTATTTGTTGTGGGGTTTTTTTTTGTCATGAAAAAGTGTTGGATTTTGTCAAATGCTTTTTCTGTGTCTATTGAGATGATCATGTATTTACTTCATTTATTCTCTTAAAAAATTTTAAATTCTAATATTTGTATTGCTTTCAGAGGGAGGAAGGGAGATAGAGTGATTGAAACATCAATGATGAGAGAGAATCATTGATTGGCTGCCTCCTGCACAGCCCCTACTGGGGATTGAGCCCCCAACCTGGGCATGTGCCCTGACCATGAATCCAACGGTGACCTCCTGGTTCATTGGTCAACACTCAACCATTGAGCAACACTGGCCTGGTTTGTTTATTCTCTTACTAGAGTGTATTATATTGATTTTTGGATGTTAAATCAAGCTTGCTTTCTAGGACAAATCTCTCTTTCATGGTGTCTAACCTTTTTTCTATGTCATTAGATATCTTTCTTTTTTATTTTGTTGGTTTATTTTCTTTCTAGTTCTCACCTGAGGAATAAGGATATTTTATCCATTGAATTTTTTAGAGAGTGGAAGGAGGGGGGTAGAGAAAGAGGACACACACACACATATCCATTGGTTGCCTCCCATACCTGCCTGGACCAGTTTCTTAAAAATTTTTCAAAATGAAATTATATTTATACTTTCTTTTAGTCTCAAAAGAAACACATCTTTATTGTAAAATATTTTAGGCTACATATAGAAACAAAGTATGAATAAAAAAACCCTACTATTTCTGTCATATTAAAAAATTTTTTTTGACTTTCAAAAATTTTTTATTGATTAAGGTATTACAAATGTGTCTTTATCCCCCCATTGTCCCCTCACCACCCCCCCAGTCCTAACCTCACCCTCATCCCCTATTGTCTGCGTCCATCGCTTATACTTATATGCTTGTATACAAGTCATTTGGTTGATCTCTCCCCCTTATCCTCACCCTCCCTTACCTTCCCTCTGAGGTTTGAGCATGATCGATGCTTCTCTGTCTCTAGATCTGTTTTTGTTTATCGGTTTATGTTGTTCATTATAATCCACAAATGAATGAGATGTGATATATATCTTTCTCTGTCATATTTTTTAAATGTAAACTCATACATTTCTTTTTAATGGGATAAAAAATATAGATGTAGTGATTACGACATTTCCTAAGCCCTGTGCAGTAAACATGCCTTTAATTCAATTCCAAGCCTTCATTTTTCCTAATATTGAAACCTAGAGTCACTTCCAGGTAAATACAACCTTTGGAAGTGATTTCTCAATCAATTCACCTCTTCCCTACTCTCCTTATGATAACATGTCAGAATATTGTCTCCATTTCTGCTTTGGGTAACATGTGAGTGTCAGCTGGTATTATGCTGTGTAAATGTAGGCAATGATGGGAAAGGGCATTTGCTGAGGTGTACCTCATCCACAGTCTTTGATTATTGGTCTCTGCTTCGCTGCATCTGGTGATACGTCAGTAAAATAATTTGCACATTGATTCCAAATGTATTTATTTCTCATAAATTACCTACAAATAACATTATATTAGTACTATGTTGTATACATTATAAAATCTATAACTCTAGAAATTTGAAACATAAACTGAAGCTAAAATTATTATTTAAAATAATTTTTATTTTAGTTATGTCCATGAACATCACTTCATGTTTTACTGGATCTAACTGGAAGGCTATTTTCTACCCCTTTTGGGAATATAGGGGAAATATGAGTTCTTTCAAGTATAGTCAGGCTCTTCATCGACTACTGTTACCATCTATTATTAATTGCATAAATTTTAAGCCCAGCTCACTTCAGTGAGTTCTAAAATACTCGGTTCTGGAAAATCAGTAGCCTTGGCCTTCAAACCTTTTTCTCTGTTAGGGGTGCCCACTTCCTGTTTTGAAATTCAAAACCAAGATTTTTTCCTCATTCTCACTCTTTCTCTCTCTCTCTTTTTTTTTTGGAATGTCCCTTGAGATAATAAATGATATTGAATTGATGGGGCTATTGTGTAAAGGATAAAAAGGAGATGCAGGAGAAAACTTCAAAGGTAAAATATATCCAAATTCAATCCCATTACATGGACCTACCTGAGTCTTTAAAATGGGTTTGTAATTTTTTCTGCTATATGAAAATTATACATAATCACACAGAAGATTCAATTTTTCTTTTTAATAGTATAAAAAGTGTCAAGCATATTGTTTTCTTAGACCACTGAGAACTGATTCACTCTGTCTACCATTTACATTACTATTTATACCAATATGCTCTTATTTTATGTGGATGGTATATAATATATTTGTTATTTGCAACCAGCTTCTTTTTAAAAATAATTTTATTAAACATTAAATGATACAAATATTTATAAAATATGTGTGGGATGTAAAGATAATATAGTGATTGCTCTATGCTAACCACCTAGTTAAAGGAATGAAAACTCTCCTTACCTGTAAAGCCCCTGTGCACCTCTTTTACTATTCTTTTCTTTACTCTCCCCAAAGAGAATTATTCTGAATAGTGTGCTTCTTTTGCTTGTTTTCATATACAAGCTTTCATATACAAGTATGTCCTTAACCAATAAGTTAGCCAATAATTAACAGTAAATTTAGTTGTGCATTAAAACTTCTATAAGTGAAATCATACTTTATATACTTTTCTGTACTTGATTTATCCACTTAACATTTTAATCCTAGATTTTTTTGTTCTGTGTGAACAATGTATTTTATTTCTACTAATGTTTGGTATTGCATTGTGGAATATACCATAATTTATTTAACTATTTTACTGTTGATGGACAGCTGTCAGAGAGGAGAGAGGTGTGGGGAACTGGATGAAAGAAGAGAAGGGATTAGCCAAAAATATATATACATATCATATAGATACAGACAGTGGTGTGGTGATAGCCAGAGGTGGTTAGGTGGAGGTGGGCAAAGGGCGGGGGATAGGGAGGGAGGGGAAGGCAGAAGGTGACATCAGTAATAGTGTCAACAATAAAAATAAAGTTAAAAAAAATCAATTTCCCACAAAAAAGCAACAACAAAACATCCAAAAAAGTACTCCTGTGAAGTGTCTTGTACATATCCCCCTAGTGTAATTCCAAGTTTTCTAGGCTTGATCTGAAAAGAAAAATTTCTGGATCTTGTCATGAGAAATCAACATTTGGTTGCCACTTTTTTATTTTTTGCTAATTAAATAGTGTAAGTGATAGCTTATTTTGTTTTAATCGCATTTTCCTAAATATTAATAAACTTGAGCATCTTTCAGTGTCTGTTGACCATTCATATTTTTTTCATATTTGAAATGAAAAGTTCCATTTTAATGAAACTGTCCAAATATTTTTCTGCTAGAGTCTTTGTATTATAGGATTTTTAAGAACCTGTTTTCAATACAAATTCTTTATTGGTTATATGGTTTAAAAATATCTTATCCCAATTTATGTTCATGTATATTAAGACACCTTTGGGCAGTTTAGATGGTTTTCAGTGTTTAGCTATCATAACACAACATTGAATATTTTGTAACATCTTACTCCATTTTAAAAACTTGTATTGAGTAGGATAAATCCCCCAAATCCAATTATTGGGCCAAAAGGTATGAATATCTTCATGGCTTCTATATAAATACTAGGGGCCTGGTGCACAAAAATTTGTGCACTGGGGGGATGGGGGGGAGGGGTCCCTCAGCCCGGCCTATGCCCTCTCGCAGTCTGGGACCCCTCTGGGGATGTCCACCTGCTGGTGTGCCTGGCCAGCCTGGGTGAGGGGCCAATGTCTGTTTGCAGGCTGGCCAAGCTCCCCAGTGGGAACCCTCACCCCAGGGGGTGTGGCAAGCCTGGGTGAGGGGCTGGGGGCAGTTTTCAGGCTGGCCACAGCTTCCACTGACTCTCTGGCCGATCTGCCTGGGAAGCGATCTGGTGGCAGGTGGCTACCCCATGGCCTCCCAGGCCTAGGAGGGAGGCTCGGGGTTGGCCGGCTGGTCCCGCCACCCCGAGGCTTCTGCCCAGGAGGCGATGGGGTGGCAGGCGGCCACCCCATGGCCTCCCAGGCCCAGGAGGGAGGCTCGGGGTCCGGCCGGCTGGTCATGCCCCCTGAAGCTTCCGCCTGGGAAGGCATGGGCTGGCTCAGGGCGCCCTATGCCTTCCCCAACGGAGGCTGCCAATATGGCGGAGGTTGCAGCCCCAGAGAAGTGGCACACTGGGGCTGCGGCCTCCACCATCTTGGCTAGGCTAATTTACATAAAGTCACTCTGATTGGCTGGTGGGCATGACTTAGCCCGTCCTGAAGAAACGGTTAATTTTAATATTACGCTTTTATTAGTTAGGGTTGCTGAATTACTTTTAAAAAAGATCATACCAATTTGCAATGCCAGAAACAGTCAAAGATGTAATAGTTTCACTCTAATCAACCTTAGGTTTTGTGATTAAATATTTTTCACTAGTTCGATGTGCAAAATATTTCTCAACGTTGCTTTAGTTTGCATTTCTCCTTTACTAGCATGGATGAACATTTTCCACAGTGTTTGTTTAATAATAGTATTTTCACTTATGTAAATTGTGTATTTACCTTCCAGGTCTTTATTTTATGGTAGCAAAAGAATAATAAATACAGCTCTTGCAAATGAGAAGTAGAAAGTGATGTTCTGGTTTTAAAATGATTATAAAAGATTTTAAAAGTCTGAGTATCTTACATATAACTACTTACGGTAATTTTAACAAATATTTTTATCATCTATGTGTCGGGCATTGGGAATGCAAAGCTGAAAGGGTTGGTTCTTGCTTTTAAGGAATTTATTGTTTAGGTTAAAGCAGACAACTATGACAGAGAGATGCTCCAGTGCTATGGTGGCTCTAAGGAGGGTCTCTAACTCAGAGGAGGCGGGTATGTGGATGGAGGAGGAAGAGGGTATGGGGGTATAAATTGTGATGGGAAAAATTTTTAAAGCACAATAAGAGGAATAAGTATATGAATACGTTGGTTAAAAAATAAAATAAAAGGCTTCTCTAGGTGATGACCCTTGCATTAGACCTTGCAGATGTTAAGTAATTAAAGTGAGTGCTGTAGGCCGAGATGACTGCATGTGCAAAGCAACAGAGGTAGGGAAGAGCTTGGCCCTTCCCTGTGACGAGCCAGAGCTGGCCTTGGAGCAGCAGACTGGAGACCCATTCGTTCACTGTAAGGAGTTTAAAGTCTATTCATAAAATGCTGGAAGCCTCCAAGGATTTTTAAGCAAATCTGGAAAACTTCTCACAATCGCAGAATAGGGTAGTGGATAGGTGGGTCATGAAGAGATCAGTGTAGTGACATTTAGAAGTATTCTGAGGAGAAGAGATGGGACAGTAGTGATGGCAATACAGAAGAGATGATGAACTCAAGAACTATTGAAAGTATATAAACAGCTTTAAGACAACCACAGACTTACTAGTAAGTCAAATTTGCTACTATAAGAGAAGACCAGGAAAAGCCACTATATCACTAGGGACAGGAGTGATAATTTCAAGATAGAGTCAGACAGAGGCAAATAGAGGCCTGAACCCTTTCTCCTCCCATCGGTAACAGCATCCTTTACTAGCAAAAGCCTCTGCGGTGAGCATCTCATAGAATTAGGTGCTAGTCTCCCTGTAATAAACAGCTGCCTCTTTGCCTGAGCGTGTACATAGTGTCTCCGTATGCCTTTGGAAAGACAGAGACCTAGGAAATCCTTTAAAGCAGGTGCAAGGCTGTTGGGACAGGGCTCTCCTAGTTCCTGCGGGCACAGAATGTGCTCTAGGAAGGGCAGCATTGGGCTGCAGTTAGCCGTGTACTGGAGTCTTAGAGTCTTCTTGCTCTATGAAGCAGGCTAGAGAGTAGAGGCCCCTTTGTGAGGACAGAGGGCACTAAGGTGAAAGATCCTGCCTCTGCAGAGAGGATGCTCCGGAAAGCAAGTGCCTTTGAGACGAGAAGCCTGTGTCGTGTGGGTGCTGGGGCAGTTTAGTGAATACTCAGTTCCCACCAAGTGCCTGGAAAAACTTAACAGGCACAGGGAAGCTAAGATATCTTTGCAAACTTGACAACAACCCCATTTCTGGAGATACAGGAGATGGCATTTATCCACTTTATCCAACTTGTTTCAAGTTGGGTAGTCTGAGGAACTGTGTTATAGAAAATTAATATTTATGTTAATAAAACTCTCCTTTTCAAATTATTAATACTTCCTTTGGTTCTAAATGGTCATGC
>PVJC01019327.1:0-30947 GCA_004026665.1 Murina feae
TATTTATATAATATAACTTACTATGTGTATTTGTCAACTTTATAATAAAAATGTATTTGAAATAAGGCATAGGGGAAAAAAAGTCAATAGTAAAAGTTAAATATTAGTCATCATTTCTAATTATCTATTTACCAAACCAGGCCAAGTATAAAGAACATGAATTGCTTAAAATTATCTGAAATTAAAATAAGCCTTCTTAATAAAGTTGCATTTAGGTAATTTTATATTTTCTACATTATTGCTTTGAGGATAAAAAAAAGAGAGAGAGAATAGGGCACTTCATCAAAATAAACCCTATGAACTAGAATCTTGATGACCATAATTTATCAGAAGGTTTGGCTAGCATCAAAGAGAATTAGGAAGACATAAGCATGTTGCAGGACAAAATCTTTACAACACTGAACGGAACAATATTAGATCTTACATTTCTTTGATAGTTGCATATTGTGAATATATTTTAAAATGATGAAGAAATGTCCAGAAACATATTCTTAAAAGATTAAAGTAAATATAAATTTAGGAATGTTTCAACTTTGGTGATATTTTATTTTGTTATTTGCATCACTTATTTTGCACAATTTTATGGTTATTTTTTTTGTGTGCACCTGTATTTACAAGACATGAAAAATGTGCTACAGCCTCTTCTGTCCCAACCCCAAACCCAATCAAAGCACTTTGCTCAATTTATACTTTACTTTGTGAAGAAAAGCTTAGAGGTTGTGTGTGTGTGTGTGTGTGTGTGAGAGAGAGAGAGAGAGAGAGAGAGAGAGAGAGAGAGAGAGAGAGAGAGAGAGAATATGCTTTCACACTTGAAAAGATTGACTTCTCTAAGGTTACTTTCAAACAGATGTCATTTATTAAATTGTTATTTTTATTCATTAATCTTAACATTTTTCTCATCTGTCTTGCTATGAAAATGTAACCAAAATAAAACTTTAAGGACAGTTTGAGGCATCTGCTGCCCACTCCTTTCCTTTCTTTGCCTCTGGAAGCAGCTGTGTTTTAGAATAAAGGGGGATGATAATACAGAGAGAGCTTTTTTGGTCTCTTCCTCTGTTACAGCCAGGAATTTATAATGTCGATAATGTGTTTTGTAATACACAAATATTATCTGTTAGACATTAACACTTCGTGCAATAAATTGGGATTCTCTCCAAACTATTCTTCTCTTTTTTTAAATTAGTTTAAATGAGTTAGAAGTTATTTGTCCTCTTCTTTCCTTTGACTTACCAATGTGACAGAAGGCAGATACACAGGAGTGAGGAGGAGCTGACAGAGCCAAGAGTAGAGGGGAAGTTTCTCAAAATCTAATATAATAAAAGAGTAATATGCATATTGACCCTCACTCCGTTACACCCACAAGCTACGCCCACAAGTCACACCCACCAACCAATCAGGAGCAAATATGCAAATTAACTCTACTAAGATGGCGGAGGCCACAGAGCTGGAGTTGCCCTGGGCAATGGAGGAAGCCAGGGCCCTGCGGTCCCTGAGCTCTACTCAAGGCTACAAAGTTTCAATTATAGAAGATAAACAAACCCCAGATACCTGCTGGGCTGGGACCTTGGGTTGCCAGGGGCAACCCAGGCTTCGAGTGGGGGCAGAGGGATGGGGCCCAAGGCAACAAAGTTTCAATTATAGAAGTTAAATAAATCCCAGATACCTGCTTCCAGTCATGCACCCCAGTAAGGACCCAAACCCTGAAGAGGCTGTGGGAAGCCTGAAAACGGTCATCAGCCCCTCACCCAGGCTGGCCAGGCATGCCAGCAGGTGGACATCCCCCAAGGGGTCCCAGACTGCGAGAGGGCACAGGCCGGGCTGAGGGACTCCCCAGAGTGCACAAATTTTTGTGCACCAGGCCTCTAGGATATAAATAAGTAAAAAGGATATTCAGAAGAGTGAAGACCAGTGGTGTGTTTGGGTTTGTGGGGGTCTGAGGTTTATTTGACACAGGAGGGAGGGGGTTCTTCTTTAAGAATCAGAATACAAAAATATAAGCTTAAAACAAATGACCATGTGACCACATTGATAGGGCCCTGTCTGGAATCTTGGAGGGGCCTGTGTGAGAGGCCCTGACATGTTTTTAGCTTTGTGGTAGGTTTGCCTCTGGTCACTCCACAGTGTTGTTACAGATGGACTTTGTGGGGTTTTTGCTACTGATTTCTGTAATGTCACTTGGTCCCCATTTTGACTTAATGGACTTTCTTGGGCTCAGCACTGGATTTGTGATATCACAGAACAGAAGTTGGGTAGTGCCTGCAGAGCCTGTTTCAGTCCATGGGCTGGAACCTAGCAATTGCTCTTTTGTTTTCTTTCTGACAAAGGAACATAAGGTCTTTTTCTGGAAGGGGAATGATTAAAGAACTTTCTTCTTGTAAAGAATCGTATTAATTGTGTCCAGTCATCCTATGTGTATTGATTAGCCAGTGTAAATACACTATTTCAAACAGAAATCTAAATGCGATAAAATCTAATGACCAACTCACATATTATAACCCTTGTGAGCTCCTCAGAACCTATATTACAAAATACAAAATTGAAGAGTATATGTCTGTGTGTGAATTTATATAATAATTTTATCAGTTTAGCAGGCAAGTATTTCTATTTAAAAAACATGATTTTGGGCATCTTTATTTATAGGTTATTAACATATACAGTTTAATTATAAAATAATAATTTCCTATGAATTTTAGAAATATCTTGTCCACTTATTCAATAGAGCCAGCTGATATTTTCCTAGAATTGCACTAAAACTATAGATCAATTTGGGAAGTACTACATAGTAACAATATTATATCTTCTAATCCATGAACAAAGGATATATTTCTATCTTTTAGGTCTTTAATTTGTCTCAAGGATGTTTTATAGTTTTCAGCACACAAGTTTTGCACTTGTTTTGTTAAATTTATTTCTAAGTATTCTATTGTTTTTTTATATTATTGTAATTATAATGGTTTCTATTTTCTTAGTATGTACATTTTGAATTATTTGATGAGCAGTTTTGATAGGTTTTGTTGATGTATTCATAGTTTCTTACACTGTATTTTAGCTGTTATGATTCTGTCAAAAAAGATGACATCACAACCTCAAACAAGACAATTCATGTGAAAATCCAAGTAGACTATTTTGGCATTATTCTCTTGCTACTTGCATGCTAAATTCATGCTTTAGCTCAATGGTTCCCAACATTATCTTTCTTTCTACCTTCATAATTCTTGCCATATCTGCATGCCATTTAATATATTTTTAAAAATATGATCACTTTTTAAACTTTAGTAAATTTATCTGAAAGGAAATTTTACATCAAAGACTTAGGGATTACATGCATAAATCACTTCTAATATGTGCTTTAACCTACATATATTATTATTACAATGTTCTTTTATGTACCACCTAATAGTATTTTTAGATCATCATAAGTTTGCTACCCTTTGGGATTCTCTGCTATAATCAGCACAATTTACTGATGAAGTAGATATTTTCTTAAAATTTATTTTATGGTAGCTGGGTTATATCTTAGTGACATGAAGCAGTGATTTAAAGCCTTTATTGAAATACTTAGACAAAAGACAAGATTAATTTCTCCAGTTCTTGAATTTCCTTTTCTTGGGAATACCTAAAGGATATGTATCAAATTAGTGATATTCTGATGAATAAAATCTGCTCTCAGTCAATGATCCATGGATTGTATCATGCTGCTCTCTGATAAATAAGGACTAGGGGCCTGATGCACTAAATTCGTGCACGGGGGGCAGTCCCTCAGCCCTACCTGTACCCTCTCTAATACAGAGTTCTTGGGGACTCTCATAATCCAGGACCTCTGGTTCTTAACCGCTAACCTGCCTGCCTGCCTAAGCACTCTGCCTGCCTGCCTGCCTGATCCCCCTAACTGCCGTCCCCTGCCAGCCTGGTCACCCCTATTAACTTTCTTTTTTAATCTTATCCCCTTCACACACAATTGTATTTGACTTCCTTATTGGCTTCTTCCTCTCACACAATTTTTCTCCTTTATGTAACACATTTCCTACTGACTCATCATTTATAAACTTTTCTTTCCTCCTTATTTCCTACTTCTGTTCCATCATCATTCTTCCCATTTTTCTACTACCCTCCTTCCCTTCCCACATTCCTTCTTTCCTTTATCTTTACCCCTGCCCACTCTCCCATTTTCCTTTCTTCCCACCTTAATTTTTTTCTTCACTTCCTCCCTCTGACCTGCTTTGCTCCCTCCCCCATTCTTTCTTCCCATTCTCCTTTTTAGCTCTACCAACTCCCCCTTTATAACTTTTCTTCCCTCCCTCTTTTTCTCTCATCCTACCTTTGCCATACATTCTTTTCTACTTACTTCCACTGTTTTAATACCAATCTATCTACCTGCCTAATTATCCAGTATCATTTATCTTATTTTCTTTTCTGACTTCTACTTTTAAAATCTGTCCCCAGTACACAACTATACTTGGTCTTCATTATAGATCCTACAGTTCACTCATACATTCTCTTTTTTTAACTCTGTTGTCCACTGACTCTTTTATAAAGTCTTCCCTCCATCCTATTCCACCCCTTCCCCACCTGGTTACTTCCTCCCAAACTCTCCCTGGCTGATGCTCCCTCCATCTGCTCCCTGCCTGTCTCTCTGTCTCCTGGCTCCTAGGGGTTCACTCCAGCTCTGAAGGGAGACAGGAGCCTCTCACAGGAGACCCCTGCCTGGAACCGATCGGAGGGCCTCGCTGGGGCCTGGATGGCCGGCTCCCGGCCCTGCGGCTATGGCCTAGGAATAGACCGACTGTGGGCTAAGCCTCCGCATGTGCGTGCCCCCATGATCAGTCTATTTCCAGGCCTCAGCCTCGGGGCCTGCTTGCTCCTCCCATCCTGCTCCTCCCACCTGTCTGCCCTGCTGGACCCCGGTGTGTGGTGGACCTCTGCCATCTTGGCTGGGCTAAGTTGCATACAGTCACTCTGATTGGCTGGTAGGCATAGCTTAGGCGTCCTGAAGAGATGGTTAATTTTAATACTACGCTTTTATTAGATTAGATAATTTTCTCCTACAGGGGAGAGACTGTGCCTATTTAACTTGCCTCATACAGAGTGCAGCATAACTTTATGTTCATTTGGGCACTTAATAAATGCAAGTTGATGATAGAATGCATTTGTTAATCACCAATCATCCTGAAAAATAATGATGTACTCAGAGCTGGTGTGTCTACCCAGACTTTTCTTATTGAGGGTTGAACATTCTTGAGAGGCCTCTACTTAACAGGAAACACAATAGAAAATGGTTCAGTTTTTCAACAAATAATTTCCAAGTTCAGCTTTTTGAGACAATTTCAAGAAAATATTTCAAGAAAATATTTCTGTTGTGACCCAACCATAAAATTATTTTCGTTGCTACTTCATAACTGTAATGTTGCTACTATTATGAATCATAATGTAAATATCTGATATGCAGGATAGGCGACCCTTGTGAAAGGGTTGTTTGACCCCCAAAGGTGTAGCGACCCACAGGTTGAGAACTGCTGCTTTAAGATGTGACAAAGATGATAACTTCCATTTTATAAGATATGTATTACATAATATCCAAGCTAAACTGCCATCAAAGCCCTCAACTATATGGTCTCAAAATTCTATTGCTTTGGTACCATTCATTTTAGTTTTTGTAAGCTAGCAAAATTGTAGTTGATATTTTTTTTATTTTATTTTTTTTTTAATTACATAAAGTATTACAAAGATTAGTACAAATATCTCTTTTTTCCCCTGCCTTCACAACATGAGGAACTGTATCTAAAGGGCCAGAAGGTTGAGAACCACTGTCTTAAAGAATCTTGTGTCTTACAATTACTCCATTGTCCAAGGTAACAGGTCGACCACATTTCCCTCTAAATCTAGCATGATACAATCTGACATAGCCCTAGTGATTCTGATGGAAGTGAGGATGTTTTAACCATTTCTCAAACATTTTAATTAATGTAGGAATTTGGCAGCAAAACTGTGATTAATAAAAAAAATTTCTATTTTATATAAAAAAAAAAGAAAATATTTCTGGAGTTTTAAACAATCTTTCGATAAGAACCAGGCCACAGGACCTTTGGCATGAAACTTTAGTTAAGGGTTAGCAGGTAGGGAAACAAAGACTCTTGGCTTACCTCCTCACACTAGAGTGTTGAAACATTTAGAGAAACACCAACATTTGCCTCATTCTAACCATCCTATTTAGCTTCATGCTACTCCTATTTCAAACTCCAAGTTCAACTTTTTGATACTAGAGACCATTTCAAGAGGGGAAGGCCATTTTCTACAATTATTGCCATAGTCTAACAATGCAAGAACTAAGAGTAGTTGTTTTAACTAGGAACTGCTAGAGAGACATGACTCACGTAATTTGATTTTGAACATAAATTTCCTTGATGTAGCACTTCAGTAAAAATAACATAACATTTCCTAGGTGTAGCCAAAGAAGACTAGGTGGGTACCAGATAATAAACACAAAACTATTCATGGAAATTTATAACCTAATATAGGTCGTGAATTAAGTTATAAACTGGCACCATATTACTATAGGCCTGAAAGATATACCTGAAATAAATTTTAGTGTTTTTTTTTTAATTTACTTTTTAAAATTTTGTTAAAGAAACGAGAGCCTTTAGTCTAAGAGTTAATAGTTTCTTGTACTTTGTCATGACCTGCATCTTTCCTGCCTATAAAATGTGTGTTCCTGCATTTCTTTTGATTTCATTGTAACCTTGATGGAAGAGTTGTTTAGCTTGATTAAAAAGATGATAGGGCATCTATCTGACTGTTAATCTAAATAGAAATTCAAAGGTGACAGGAAACTCCTTGATCAGATGCCCAGACTAAAGGTAATGTAATTATTTGTCTTCCTGTTGAAAATGCCCTTCATAGCTCAAGAGCTTTGGATACTTGAATGGAGTTTAGGATTAATGAAACAGTTGGTGTTCTAAAATCCTTAAATTAAACATCTGTAAGGCTATATATTTAGTTTATTTTTTCCTTTAGGAACTGAGGAGTTTGGATATGGTATCAAAATGTAAAGTTGGGAGAATGAATTGTTTTGTAAAAGTAAAGCTAGACCTACATTTTTTCCTTAGAATATGTATATATATATATCTAGAATAGCAAATACATCAAATAAGAGAGACAAAGCAGAAAAATTTGTATCTTTAGGTAACAGAAAAATTTGAAGTGATGGCTAAAACGTCTCAAGTTCAAGCCTCTTGGCACTGGGAAGAGTCAACCCCCTTGCCAGTACACACAGACTTTGGCCTTGAAGTGCTCAATATTGTTAGATTAAATAACTTTCCTTTCCCATCATGTCTCTCCTTGGTATTGGGTACAACAAATCTGGCCTTCATGTACATTTGTCACCCTCCTTCTCTGCCTCCCTTTCCTTTTTCTTTAGTCTTGATTACCTGGGTTTGCAGTCTCATTTAAGTCATAACTTCACTTTAGGCTTCTTGTTTGCCGACCCAAACTAAATCAGGCACCCTCTCACACTCATTTGCTATAAAAATTTGTACATAAATTGGGATTTCTTTTTTTTCTTAACTCTCATCAGAAGACATGTTATTACTAGAGGCCCGATGCATGAAATTTGTGCAAGAGTAGGCTTTTGCACAAATGCTGCCTCTACCCCTCCCTCGCAGCAGCAGCAGCTGTGTCAATCCTGGGGCTGCAGCCCCAGCTTTGTCCTGGAAGGACATCTAGAAGGATATCTGGTCTAATTAGCATATTATGCTTTTATTATTATGGATTGACTTGAGAGAGAGAGAGAGATTGAGACAGAGAGAGAAACAGCAATGTGTGGAAGAAACATTGATTGACTGCCTCCCAAATGTGCCCGGACCAGGGATGAACCCACAATCTTTTGGTGTATAGAATGATGTTCCAACTAACTGAGCCTTTCACCTCTATTGATGTCCTGTGACAATAAAGCTTTAAGTAACAAAAGTTTCTAAATTAAATTATAATCACCATTATATTTTATGAATACAAAAATGATAAAAACATGAATATACACTATACATTTTGTTAAATGAATGGTTAATATAATAATAATAATAACTTTTATTGGTGACACTTCTCTTAATGAGATGGAAGTAAAGCTATTTTCTCTATTTAATTTATGTATCCATGGACGATTATTTATTCTGTAGTATTTTATTTTCTTTTTAAAAAATATATTGTTATTGATTTCAAATTAGAAAGGGGAGAGAGAGAGAGAGAGAGAGAGAGAGAGAGAGAGAGAGAGAGACCTCAATGATTAGGGAGGGAGAATTTTGTTCAGCTGCTTCCTACATGCCCCCTACTGGAGGTTGAACCCGCAACCCAGGCGTATGCCCTGACTCAAAATTGAACTGTGACCTCATGATTCATAGGTCCACACTCAACCACTGAGCAACACTGGCCCAGCTATGCTGGAGTATTTCCTGAGGCAGTACACCATAGTAAGATTCAAGATGGATGACAATCTTGTCTTTTCTCATAAGGAAAAAGACAATCATGAAAGGGGATATGGCAAAGGAAAACTTGCCTCTTTATCAAAGGCACTTTCTCAGGCAGAGTCCTCGGACATTTCAGAATCCTTTTGAAAGTGGATTATGTTAAGAATATCTATGAAGATTGGAGTTGTGCAGCCACAAGGAAGGGCAGCAATCATCAGAATAGGTGGAAGGTGTATAACTAGATAAGCATAAAGCCACAGGTCATTCCTTTGGGGCTATAAGCCTAGCCCAAGCCTCAGGTTCTCTAAGAGGCTAAGGACATTCTGTGTTAGAGAACCCTTAGTCCAAACTGAGGGCAGTGTGGAATATTAATTCCAACGTATCCAGAAACAACAAGGAGACCAAGAGGATCCAGACTTTCTTCGAGGTGTATATACCTTTCTATTTCATTCTATTTACTTTTTTTCATAGCACCTATCTACGCTTAACTTGCCCATTTGCTCATGATCTCTTACCTACCACTATAATATAAACTCCATTGATTTGATCACTTTTGTATCCTCAACACAGAATAATATCTGGCACAAAGTAGATGCTCAATTGTGTGTGAACCAAATTAATTTAAAGAGAATGGTCATTTGCTTTAATGAGATTAGTTCATTTTAGTGAAGTTTATAATCTTTAAACCAATTGTCTATACTTATTACCCTAATTGAGAAATTTAATTCCAAAGTAGAACTAAGTGCTCTAATTCTCTGACAATTTCTCAGAGTAAATCTCCTTTGTATCATCCTTTTTCCTGATATTTAACATTCTCCTTTGCTTATTTCTTTTTAATTTGAAAAATTCGTTAAAGGCAGAAATTAATAATCACACACATCTGATGACCCAGAACTAATAACTGTTAACATTTTTTTAATCTTTTCCTTGTGTGTATTCTTTAAAAATATTATGTAAGTAACATACAGCATTTTCCTGTTTATTATAACAGATTATTACATGTTGGGTAACTTGAAACAATAGAAATTTATTTTCTCACAGTTCTGGAGGACACAAGTCTGAAGTCAGTTTCACTGGGCTGAACTAGAAGGTGTTGGCAGGGCTGTGGTCCCTTTGGATGGTCTAGGGGAGAATCCCTCCTTTCTTCTTCAAGCTTCTCATAACTGCTGACATTCTTTGGCTTGTGGCTGCATCACTTCAGTCTTCAATGCCAACATCTTCAAACCTTTCTCTGTTTTATCTTCACATTACCTTCTTCTCTGTGTCTGTGTTGACCTCTTACCTCTCTGATACAAGCATGCTTTGATTGCATTATAACTAATCTAGTTAATCCAGGATAATTTGATCTCAAAATCCTAAATTAAATCACATCTGCATAAGGTAGTTTTTGTCTTATACGGTTACATTTATAAGTTCTAGAATCTAGGTGGGTATTTTAGCCTACCACATATGAATACATAGCCTATTTACATTAAAATTTAGGATGTTACAGATAAAGCTAAAATCCCACTTGACCTCTGCTCTCTATTCTGGCCCACTCTACACTTCTTAGTGGTCACCTCCATGTTTAGTTTGTTATCATTCCAGCATATAAAAAAATCTTTTACCCCTCTTTATAGATGTGTGCTGTTGAAAGAGGGGATGAAAAAACTTTCTCCACAATTTTACCTATTCTTCAGGTTCTCAAATTTTAGTATTATTCACATTATTAATTCATCTATACTTTATTTGTGTGTATTATGTGAGATCAAGTTATAATTTTATTTTTTCCATTTTATCAGCCAATTTTCAAACATTATTTATTGAACTTTCCTCTTTTGTAATATTTGGCATGTAGCTGGTTAACTTATATACACAAGGCTGTTTATCATTGTTTTTATTCTGTACTATAAAATATTTTTATAAGTTACTCTATTTCAGTTTCTCCATAGCAGTTGTTTATACTTGCTCATTTGTTCAAGATCTCTTTCCTACTGCTATCATATAAACTCTATTAACTTGTTCACTTTTGTGTCCCAAGAACATAGACTATTATCTGGCACATAGTAGATGCTCAATAAACATTTATTGAATTAATACATTTTTTAATGGGCCAGTTTATGCAATCATTTTAAGTGACATTTTCTCTAATATAGTATTACCTGTGTGTGTGTGTGTGTGTGTGTGTATCACTAGATACATAATTTAATTAAAATATCTAGCCAAAAATAGAGCTGAAAACTATTTCATAATGTTAGAAGACAGTTTGTGATGGGTCTCTCATATTTCTACATATCCTGTAAACTGGAAAACTGAGTGCCTTTGTTTCATACTATACGTTTAAAGATGTTTTTATTGCCCATGGGTCAATTTAGCTTGCCATCTGTAATTGCAAATAAAGATTTATTGGAACTTGCCACATCCATTGATTTAAACACCTATTTCTACTTTCACACAATATTACACAGTTGTGGCAGAGACCACATGGCCCACAAAGCCTAACATATTTACTGGGTGTCCCTTTACAAAAAATTTTGCTAATCTCTGGTATAGCAAATATTCTTGGAAGATAGAAATAGTATTTCCTTCCAGAGCAAAGGGCAGGATAGTTTATTGTCCAGTATAATAAACTAGAGGCCCAGTACACAAAATTCATGCATGGGTAGGGTCCCCAGGCCTGGCCGGTGATCAGGGCTGATCAGTGGGTCAATCAGCGGGGTGATTAGGGGGCCCTCACTGACACCACCTTAGCCAGCCTGGTGCCACCCACTCGATGGCCCCTCTTCCCACCGCCATCCCTGCCCCCCTCTGTGGGAAGTGACCTGCACGGTGATCCTGGGGGCAGGGCCAGCCTGATCGCCAGCTGGCCCTGCCCCCCAATTGCCCTGCTTCCACCGCCGGTTGCCTTCTGCCTGTGCCACCACCCATTCACCAGCTGGCTCTGGCTCCTGCTGCCACTGCCACTGCTGGTCTCTTCCCTCTGAGGCTAGCCTGGGCCCTGCAGGCTGGGGACAGCTCCTGCATTAAGCGTCTGCCCCCGGGAGTCAGTGCGTGTCATAGCTATTGGTCATTCCACTGGTTGCTCTGCCATTCGGTCAGTTTGTATATTAGGCTTTTATCATAAAAGATGTCATTCTTTGGTACAAAGTCAAGCAGGCTTACTGCCCATTATGAAAGGTTCAAGTTCCCTAAACTGAGAATTCTACTCCTTTAATGCAGCTTACTACTTGCATGTGCAGACATCACTGGCTCCCTGTATGGCATCCCATGGAAGTGGGACTCAGGAAAACAGCACACATATGGGCACTCAGGCTGCTGCTACTGCCGTGATCAGTAAACTGTCCTTTGTCTCTAACTCCAGAGACTCATCTATATAAAAAGCTAATATGCAAAGTGTCCCCGCGGGAGACCAGTTCTATTGCTTGCTATGGCATGCACTGACCACCAGGGGGCAGCACAGAATGAAGGAAGGCCCCTGCCAGCAGCTGACAGCCAAGGAAGGAAGGTTCAGGCCAGCAGCAGGAAGGTCCTGATGGTCTCTGATTGCTGGCCAGGTCTAGGGACCCTACCCATGCACAATTTTCATGCACTAGGCCTCTAGTGTATTTTATATGACAGGCTAACATGTTAGTTTGCAAGCAGAGTACAATTTCTCACATATCACAGCTCTTGATGATATATCTATCAGATTTTATTTCCAAAATTTAAATTAGTATAGCTAATGACTGCAGAAAAATTATATATTAGACCTTAAATTTAAATTACAAAACAAGTTTAGAGAGAGCACTGTTTGTAAAAAAAAAATAAATCTATCATGCTACCAACATTTTGCTTGAGAAAATTTCATGTTCTTATACTTTAAAAGTATGTATGTTATAAAAATCATCTAGAAACTTTAAAGAAAACTTGGGAAAATAAGCAGAGAAACAAGTTACCTAAATAGCATCATTGTGATACAACAACGGCTATTAAAATGTCTTTAGACATTTCTGCATCTGACCCACTCTGCCACATTTTCTTGACAGTTTTTAATATCAATATACAATGATAAGGTCATACATCAGATATCCTGGAGTTTCTTTAACAACATATAGTGTAACTGTAATTTGTGGTTTTTCTTTTCTTTTTGGCCTTAGATGTATTTTTATCCTGACTTTGAAAGAGGATAAAAGGTTACTACCTAAGAGAGTTTTTATCTGGCCACATTTGCACTGTTCGAATAGCCCGGGAATCCTTGAATAATACATATTCACTCTATTTGGTATCATTATTTATTTTTTTGGTTCAAATCCTTTCTTTAAAAAAAAACAAACACAAAACTCTGTCATCATAGCCAAAATCTTACAGATATTTTATTTTTTTCATCATACAAGTCAGCTCTCTTCTCTCCCTGAAACACCCGCAAATTCATTATGTATTTTCAAGAATTGAAGAGATATACTTTTTACTTATTGGGATAAAAATCACTAGTTTTGGTAGGTCATTAGTTTGTTTATGGAATCCTGAACCATTGACCTAAAATCTGTAGTAAAAGAACATGACCATTTTCCATAAAAAGTACGATGGTATTCATAGCCCAAAGAGCAGAAATAAGTACAGACGAGATCCTTAGGTCTCAGTTAAAAAAAATTCCACATGAAGTTTGAAATAAAAAGAAAATCAAACCAATAACTTTTAATATTGAAGTTGTTGGATAAATATATCATAAAAATAAACTTTATATTATTTAAAGTATGAGGTCACATTTATAAAAAGCTGTAGGAAACTCATTCATGCACATTGTTCATTACTCCAACTCTACACTTTATCTCCTTTTAAAATAGTTGAAATTATGCCCCATAGTCAATGCAATGTTGTCAGTGTATTATTCCATTTATAGCATGTTTTCAGAAAGAGCATGGCTCACAGATGGATGATACGAATCCTCATGAAGTGTTTTCTTATAAAATGAGTTCATGACCCTTCAAGATAAGTGATTTTATTATGGAAAAAAGAAATACTGAAGGAGATTCTATTTCAAAAATAAAACTTTACCTATTTTGACATTTGAATGGAATAACATTTTTTGTGATAAAACAGTTTTTTTAGCGACATCAAAAATGGTTGTAAGAAATCTATTTAGGTTTTTCTATACGACTGTGTGACCTTGAGCTAGCCAGCCATTGTGCATTCTTAATGCCAAAAACATTATTTAGATTAATAATCAGGGAGGAAAAGATTCATGGAAGCTTTACAATAAAGTGTATAATGATGTTGTCAGTAATTGCTGCTGGGTAGGTCAACCTGTGACCGTCATCTTAAAAGTTACACATCAAGACTAACCATAGCTACTTCTATGACTGCTTAGAGATTTGGTCACTACTTATGATCTTACCTTTTCTTTTCATGACTTTCCAACTTTACTGTTCACCTCCTCTTTTGTAATAACTTTCTTGGAAATTGGTGGATCTTCTCCACTTCTTCCTTGTTTCCTACAACTATGCCAAAGGTTGCTATATTTCAGCTCTTGAACTGTCGGAAAATTCTAGCATCTTTCCTTCACACAAGCCAAACTCGGCTTCAGTGACAACAGCTTGGCCACAGGCCAAGGCCTTGCTTTGGTTATGTTTGCCTCATTATTGATTCTGAAAAGTGAATCACATGTAGTTTATTAGGAAAACATTATCAATTGTAAAGAGCTAAAACCGTAATAAATTTCAAAGTGTGACAGCAAAGAATCTGATTGCTTACTAATTAAAACTACAAACTAATCACTACTGGTAAATTAGTTAATGGGATTGTTGGGGTTTGTGATAGGACTATTAGATAACAAAAGCAGCATTTTTTATTGCTTTCCAGGTTTATATAAAAGCCAAGCTGATCCACACAACTTTATGACTTAGATATTTTTATAAACTCCATTTGTAGTTGATGGGACTAAGGCTTGGGAAGATTAATGAGCTGCCCTAGGAAGTACACATAGTGAGTTCCAGAGAGGGCCTCAAACTCCGGTGCCTGACTTTTTCTATGACAGCATGCTACATTGGGAGTTAACAGAAAAGCTATGGTATGTGACTAGAAGAGAAAAGGGAGAAGATAATCAGGTTTCACCTAATCCTCCAGGTTTTTCCTTTTTCATTTGGCCAGAAAATACCTTTTACTATTCCAAATTATTACTGAAATGTATTTATTTGGAGGTGGGGAATGAAGGGTTGTTTCAGACTTTTCTATCTAGCTTCATAAAAATGGATTAATTTATTACAGTTGCTGCTTCAAGTTATCCATTTTGAAAGAACTAGAGTTTTTTTTTTTTGCAGTTGAGAACTGAGAAAGTCAATTTTAATAGGAAACAGGGATCTGCTTTGAAGGTGGTTGTGGTGCTGTGACCTGAAAGATGGGGAGAGAGGAGTGTGGGAGTTGAAAGGGAACTCTAGACAAATTTAGCCCATTTTCTTCTGTGCTCAGGGCCAGGCAAGAAACCTGGGTTGAAGTAAGGCAAGACTAGGGTTAGCAAGATGAAACTTGAATTTAGTGTTCTTTCCTGCCTCATTCATCTTATCCTGGTTCTGCTAGATTTTCAAAAAGACGCTGTCAAAAGATAGAGTTTCATGGTGGCGCACTTCTGCTCCTGTCAGTTGAGAGGACTGTCTGTTGCGGATAAGATTGACAGGGGTGAACTGAGGTGGGTGGGGAGGCAGAGGCAGTAGCTGCCTCTTGTGCTTTGTTCTATCATTAATGGGAAACAGACAGTCCAAACACCTCCTGTAAATGCTCAAATCTACCTCAATCAGACACTATGGGCACTAGTGGGGTATCCTTTATTTGGTCTTGAAACTATGAGTATTGCCGATCCATTCTGAGAAGGCACCAGCAGTTTTAACAACATGCTTCATTCGGGGAAGACTTATCTGAATTGGAATTAGTGAGCTCCTTCTTAGGATCAGGTTACATGGCAGTGCACACATTTGCCTTTCACAGACCCCCTCTTTACAGTGACCCAAAGGGCAGCGGGGCATTTTATATAGGAAGAAAGACTTCTTTATAAGAATGGCCTCATGTTTGGTGAAGACATTTTTCTTACACTGAAATACAGTGAAGGAGTTACAGAGACTTTCTCAATTTAATAACTAAATACCCTTTAAAACATGAGCATTTATTTAAAAACCCAAGCTAAATCTTTCCACCTAAGTGCTTCCTTGTTCATAGAGTTTTTTCCTACTTAGAAATATTTCCATTCCTTAATAATTTACATTCACTTGATGAGTTGACTACCAGTATATAAAAACTAGAGATAAAGTCAAATTAAAGAATAAAAATCTAATTTTTGTTAAATAATCTTTTAAAATATTTTTAGAAAGATTTGGAGATTTAAAATAAATATTCTAAATTTAGGTGTTTGATGGTCACTGATTTTGGGATTGACTAAATCATTAATCAGGAGAATGCAAATTATGAGATGAGTTCAATGACCACCTATGTGAGATTGTAATCTGCAGACAAATGACTGAAATTATTTGTTTGGCTGAATTAAACGTATATTTTAGTATTTTGTAAATTTCCACAGCTTGATTGTAAATACTGCTTTCAGGAAATCTACCAGGAACCTATATATTAACTTTACAGATGGTTATTTTCATACAACATTTGCTTCTTTATCTGAGGACACATTTGGACTTTAAAAGGTACTAGGAGGTTGTAATGAGGTGACTAACACTCTTCTGATCCAAGGTAAGTGTTCAACAAATGCAGAAACTGCTCAGCTTTTTTTCCTCCAAACGGCATCTTAACTTAAATACTTTTCTGGTCCTTAGCAAACTCTTCATTTTCTAGCATCTCAGTAGGACTCTTATGGCCCGCATTCTGTACTCTTTCTTTAACTATTGACTTGTATATTCATGTGTAGTTTAATTCAGGCCAAAGTGACTATTAGGGAAAGCCTTTGGCTATTGGGTGGAGATTACAATTGTGCTTTTACTTCGGGCTTATAAAGAGCCAACTGGGAAGTGCTTCTAGGAAGACTCTATCCCAGCCTCCGTGTTGTTTTGGAGCTTTGCCTTGAAGGGTTTGGAAAATGGTAGTATATTTTAGTTGCCTTGTCACTTATTTTTCTAAACTCTGAAAATTGTGATTTATCTTTCAAGAGTAAAAGATGAACCTAAATTTTCAAAAGACAGCAAGATAGAAGTTAAATTTGTATATATTTTCTCTTTTGAACATTATGTATTTTAAGAATAGTAATACAACTCCTTATTATGCATTTAAAATCATTAAGAATGTTTCAATTCAATGGAAAGTAAAGTTGGAGGCAATTCCAATGAATTAATTTTCAGGTAAATTCATTAAATTAGAATTTCTGATAACATACCAGGATGTATTAACTTTTTAGACTTTTTAAAAAAATCCCTCAAATTTTTGGTAGCATGCCAATTTACAGTACTATAGTAAGTGATATTAAGCCAACTCAAAAAATTCAGTTTCTTTAAATTTTTAGTGTAATAATTATGGGCATGCAAATTATTCTGCTAAATAAAAATATTGCATATTGTAAAAGTTGAACAAAACATCTATTTAGAAATATATTTAAGCCATACACACACACACACACACACACAATGTATATATATATTTGCATTCCTTTAAATATTTCTGAAGGCGGTTTTGAACTGTACTTCTATAGTTTGGCTATCCCTTTGGCTCATGAAGAAAAAATATGAATTAATCAGAGGAGGAAGACTCCAAAGAGGCAGAAACGCGGTTAGAAAGCCAGAAGAGATTATTGTCAAGGTTGTCAAGGGAGCCAAGTGTCAACAAGCAGCATGCACTAAGTGTTGATGCAGCAGTGCCAGTGAGGTCCAGTAAAGTCAACACTGAGAAGATTACATTGCTTTTGGAAACTTGGAGTTCACAGGTGACCTGAGAGAAGTTAAATGGAGAGGTACAGTCTGAAATCAGATTGCTGAGGTTGATGACAAAATGGGATGTGAAAAATTAAAGACAGAGATCAGGTTAATTTTTCAAGAAGGGTTCAGGAAAGCAGTAGGGTGGCAGAGGAAATTACAGGGCTAAGGAGTAGTTTTGAGGAAAGAAGGCAAATGAATGTGTGTTTGTATATACATAGAGGGTAAAGCACAGGGTCAGGAAGCAGGTAAAAATCAGGGAGAAGAGAGATGATCAATAAATAGTATTGATTGTGTGAATTCCTTTATCTTATTAGTATAAATAGAGTTACACCAATAAGGCTCTTTTTCTGAACTCTGTTTAAAGTTCAAAATCAGGATAAGGGAAAAAGATTTTCTGAAAGTCACAAAATTGTATGTGTGTCTGAAGCTTATTGATAATGCATACTGCCCCAAGCTATTGTAAAAACCTACTTTCATACTTATTTTTTCTTTTCTTTTTTTTAAAAAAATATATTTTATTGATTTTTTACAGAGAGGAAGGGAGAGGGATAGAGAGTTAGAAACACTGATGAGAGAGAAACATCGATCAGCTGCCTCCTGCTCGCCCCCTACTGGGGATGTGCCCGCAACCAAGGTACATGCCCTTGACCGTAATCAAACCTGGGACCTTTCAGTCCCCAGGCCGATGCTCTATCCACTGAGCCAAACCGGTTAGGGCGATAATTATTTTTTCTTATCAAATTTCACCCAGTTGGGAAGTGACTCCTACTTCCTATTTTGAGGAAGAATTTAGGTAACATTAATATTATTTCTTAAATGTTTAATAAAATTTACTAATAACCACTTGTGACTAGATTTTTTTATTTGTGGGAGAATTTTTCATTATTATTTATTTTATTTAATAGATGAAGATACATATTTATAAATACAGAACTATTCACAGCTTCTGTTTCTTCTCTGTCAGTGTTGGTAAGTTGTGTTTTTCTAGGAATGTGTCTATTTCACTTAAAATGTTGAATTAATTGGCAAAAATTTTTGCTAATTTTTCTTAACTTTGCTAAGGACTATAAATCATTTGTGATGATATTTGTAATTTATATGTATTTTTTTTCCTTGGTCAATATTTTCAGAGATTTCTAAGTTTCATTAGTCTTTTCAAAGAATGAGCTTTTGGCTTTGTTTTTCTTTTTCTATTACAGGTTTATTTCATACTTAATTGGTTTCTTCTCTTTATTATTTCCTGTCTTCGACTTGCTTTGAATTTAATTTGTTATTCTTTCCCTATTCAGGTCCTTTGCACATATCTAAAATTTTTATTATCTTTATATTTTAAAATAGGTAATGTAGAAATTAACCTATTTTGCTCAGAATTTCTGCGAACTTATTTTGGACAGTTTATCACAGCATTTTCTAGTGCCTTCAAGTGAAATCAGCAAGACCCAACTGCTCTTGTAAGTTACTCAGGAGTGGCCATAATTGTGTATCTGGATTCTTACTTTCTCCTTTGCCACCTGGACTTTAATTTCCTCACCTCCTGGCTGAGAGGTCCTGAAATGTTTGCAGTGACTGTTTCTGTGAAGCAGCTTCAGTGTGCTTTACAGGTGCCCTGGAGCCAGGGGTCAGCATCCTCAGGAGATTTTCATTCTGCTGATGTGAGAAAAGGCAATGATACACAAATTATTTCCCTCCTCTATTATTCCTTCCTCCTATCCCCATATGAGCCAAACAACATAAACTGACTAAAGTCTCCTAAATATATGAGATATGTTAATAATAAATCAGTCCTGATAAAAACAAAAAATATTCCTAAGCTCCACAATACTTAATAGTACTTACTAGACACTTATTTAGTATTTATCATGTGTTAGACCCTGTGCACAACAGTTGGTGAGTGAGATTGTTCACAGGCTCCAGGCAAGACGTGGTCCAGGCATTTTCCCTCCTAACTTCCTTAGTTGGGCCAGGTGACCATTAATAATTGGAAGTAACACTTCAAAGCATGGACTCCAGAGATAGCTAGAATAGCATGTGGAAAAGACTTTTTATTTCAATTTTGAATCCAGTGGAAGCTAAGGAAGGGGCTCACCAAGGCATACGATCTCCCTCCCTCTCTTCCCCCATCCCACTGAGGCTCCCTAATTTGTTATCTGTCAAGCCCACAACCCATCACCTCCCACAGATGGGGGGTGAATGTGAATGAAGATAAGGTAAGGACAAAAATGGGGTAGAAAGGAACTCTCACTGGGGCGGAGGACTTGAACCTGCATCCCAGTCTTCAAGTGAGCGAGCAAAACATAGGCCCCCGGGACCTGAAATCAGGAAACTAGCGTGTCCCTGCTGCTAAACACTCCTTTGCAATTCCCCTACAAGGGAACTGTTTAGTAGTGTCACCATATGCATGAAAACACACTTGTGTGAATTGAAACTCTGTGTTAAGTAACTATTATGATAATAGGCACCATTTTTTTTGGCTATTGAAGACAAGATTCTTCCCTCCAGGAGCTCACAGTCTAGTTGAGGTGATAATCCATTTGCAACCAAAGTGTCCTTCACACCAGATGGTGCATGCAAACCACTCTGAGCTGAATCCACCCCTGTAGATTTGCTTGGTATGGCCTTCATAGTGTTTTAATTAAATTCATTGGCTTCATGTAAATACAGAGTTTTCCCATGAAAATTTCTGACAATTCTAGGTGAAAACACTTTTTCATGGCAAAAAATAAGCAGCTTCCCCTTTTAAATGAGGCAAACCCTCAAGTGGCCATCACTCGGGTAATTATCTGTGTAGCATCTTTGGGCTTCTGAGTTGGTAACACCTACTCTGCCCTTCCTGTGCTCCGTTCTCCAGCCTGTCCCCAAGTCTCAGAATTTAAGCCCCTTTATTTAAGCAGGAGGTCCAAAGGTCCAGTCTGTCCCTCTGAGGTCCCAGCTTTTCCCTAGTATCATTTCTCTTGTAAAAAACGCCCCGGGATTCCTTGGGCTCCTCCCCTCCCCAATCTTGCCAAATATCTAACTTACTCCACACTTGAGTGATGCAGCATTTCAAAGAGTCCCTCAGAAACAAAATTGCTTTTGTTACATGCTTCCGGCAGGACCATGGCACTGCTGGGTGAACATTTGAGTGAGTCTTCACAGAATAAGGAAAATCTGTCTCTTTAAGGTTATTTATTCTTCGATTAGAATAAGGGCCACGGGGCCCTATATTTTCATCACTGTAGGAGACCATTCAAATAAGTCTTCACAAGACAAAGCTACCAATTTATTTACTGGTGGGTAACACCACTAATAGGATGCCTTTCTGCATGTGTGAAAAACCACAAAAACAAAACACAAAGCAACTGAAATACAATGAGGAAAATGCTATAAAGATATGGGCCTAGTGGTTGAAATCTAGTTAACAAATTCTAATGGGCTCAATCATCCAATTAATATTAACATAGTGAACATTTTTCCCAATAGTTATCACCTTTGGTCATTAAAACTCATGAATTCTTGCCTTAAATGATATAGCATTGGAAATTCTCATATAATTTTAAAATACTAATACTAATTTTAAAATACTAATACTCCAGCCATTTGCCATAGCCCAGTTTTATGTAGCTAGGCAAGGCACACCCCCCCATTAGAAATTAACAACATGAGGAGATATAGGTCCTTTTAGCTCTTGTTTCATAATATAGTATTATATAACAATAGAGCTGAAAGAGTCTTTAAAGATCTAGTACAGCCAGCGTATTTTGCACATTAAACCCTTGACCGATGTCTTCAGATCTATGTTGTATTCAGCTAGTTTCCATTATGTTGCCAGGCTTTGATCTAGAAGATTCCTTATCTGTGGTCTACATAAAATGAATTAAAAACCATTTCCTTTCATCTCCTAAGAGCCATAAGTGTGAATCATTTGCTCAGCTTTGCTTCTTTTAAGACGATGTGTGGTTGTGTCTTTCCTCTCCCTGGTTCCTGGTGGGGATTCTTTTTTTCCCTTGGTGAACCAGTTCCTTTATCTGTTTCTACAAAAGGGCCCGGCAGATGTCACTTCACATTTGTCAAGCCTAAACCTCGTAATCTTTTTAGCATGGGATATTTTACAATATCTTCCTGGGGGTTTCTCTTTACCATCTTTAATTAATTCCCCCAAATTGCTGAGTAATTGAACTATACAATCAAGAAACTTTGGCAGACCTTGGGAAGAGCACAAATTGTACATCTCGTATCCAAATACAGGGGGCATTCAATGCATGATTTAGAGCAGTTCATTCAAGTTTCTGAATTAACTATGTAGTTTCAGAATTTAGGGCAGCTGTACTTAAAATGTAAGCACAACATTTAGATATTTAAGTCACTATCTATCTATCTAGTTACAGTAGGAGAGTATATAAATATTGTAAGACAGTTAATATTTCTGTAAGTCAGTACATAAGACATTCTTCATCATTGTGGCAATAGAGAAGAAAAGTTAAAAAATAATTTCTCTTGCCTTCAGACATAGTTGCATTCTTCTGTTATTCAATATTTAATATAATCCTCATTAAAGACAGTTTAAAATACACAGTCAATATTAACTGGGGAACTTACAGGCATATATTGTCTTGGACACAGACAATAGTGTGGTGAAGGCCTGGGGGTGGGGGAAGGAGGGAGAGCGTCAGTGGGGGAAAAGGGACATCTGTAATACTTGCAACAATACAGATAAATTAAAAATAAAAATTAAAAATATCTATACAGGCAATACTTCACTCTAATTGGGAGACTACGTAATTTATTCACATATTCACAAGAAATTAAATATATATGTTGTCTAAAAAGCCACAATAGTTTGAAAGAATTCTGTCATTTAAAATAGGTTCTGCTTTAAAAGTTATAGTAATTTGTTCCAAATATTATGTTATCTTCTTTAAATGATAGCTTTTTTTAAAAAAAACACACACATATAAAAGCTTCAAAGCCAATTTCTTCATCAATTAAACAGTGCAATGGTTGTGACTTTAAAATAATAAATTGCTCATCTATTTTTCTCTATAATCACTGTGTGTGTAATACATTTTTACTCTATGACTAACTTACCATTTCTGTATAAAAATGTGAAAAGAAACAGAAAATTCTTATTTATGAAGTGATTTTAAATTTGATTTCATAGGAATGACACATGAGCACAATCTGCATTAAGTACTAACAATCTAAGATTAACCATTGATAAAGGTATAAAAGGTGAATTTCTAGAAAATTCTATTTTGGCTTTTCATGTTTTAGTTGAGGTTGTTACTGCTTTCATAATTAAATTATGGCCATTCCATATCAAGCTTTAGCTGAAAGTAAAATTTTCTGATCAAGTTATTAATTACTAAATGTAAGGAGTTAAAAGGAAATGTTGACAACCCACAATTTAATGATCGCAGAACTAATAGTTCTGGTATAATTAAAGGCTAGTTTAATCCAACAATTCTATAAAATTTGCTTAGTTTAATTCCAAGAGAGCATGTTTATAGTGTGGTTTGTCTGATTAGAAAGGCTTTCTTTGTTTTGCTGCAGTGCAATTTAAATATCTCTCCCAGGAATATATATCATTAGCAATGTCCAAGATGTCAGAGCATAAGGCAAAGTTTGTTGAAACATGCGGAGTCAGAAAATTCAAGATATCTACAAGTATTTTGACTGCTGAGATTTGCTGAATGAAAATTTCTATATGACCTCTTCCTTTCTATAGTGGTACAAACATTACCACATAAGGCTTTTCTGAAATGTATGACATTTTCTATAAACAGAGTATCCAGTGCCTTATTGTAAGCACCTATGGTATAACAGTCCAGTCAACTACCAATAGTTTAGGTCAAGTAATTTATTTTTATTCCCATTATGACACTATCCAAATAGTTTTAATGAGTTAACAGTTAACATGTTTGAGAAAAGACAAATGTCCTTATGTGTATGAAATACATAATTATTTGAGATTCAATTTATATGGATTGTTAAACTGATTATTCCCATGTGCTTTGCTAACCTTCCAGGACGTTCTAATGAATGGATTAGATCAGCATATCTGCATGCCTCTGGATAGTTCAACTCTCACTTTCCTTCCAAACATTCAGCATTAAAAAGCGGTATAAAACAGAAAGTTTTGTGAGTGCCTGGGGTCCAGCCTACCAGGAGAGTGAGTATTCAGAGCCATAGAGTTCTAGTGGAAGTAGTCTATCTGGGGCCAGGACCAAGTCCTAAAGGATCCCAAGCCCCTGAAACCAGTCCTGACAGTCCTATGTGACCCTTGTGGACTCTGGGTTCAGGATCACCACTTCTTCAAGGGAGGTGAGAACTCACCTTGGTTTCAGTGTGGCTTGAGGAAGTGTCATGAGTAGTCACTGTCTACGAGAATGAATTCGCTAGACTCGGCTTAATCACTACTCTGAACCTGAACACTGCAGGCAAGGAGTATTCTGGTGAGCTTTCAGAAGACTACTGACCTACCTGACCTATCAGACTTCTCTTTTTCTGGCAGTCTTTGCTATTTTTTCCAGGTTGAATAGTGATGTGGGCTCACATTTGACGCCATTTTAAGTTATAAATTCTTCATAACCACATCATCTGGTACAATGATAC
This sequence comes from Murina feae, assembly GCA_004026665.1. NCBI lineage: Eukaryota > Metazoa > Chordata > Mammalia > Chiroptera > Vespertilionidae > Murina > Murina feae. The sequence goes on from PVJC01019327.1 coordinate 23,906, forward strand.
ACATACATACATATGACATCTATTTTTAGTTTAATTAGTAGACTATATATAAACATACTATAAGAATATTCACTTAGAGACAAAATACCTTTGGATAAAAAATGTCAGACTAGTCTAAGGTTTAGGTAGTTTTTTAAAATTGTTGTTAAAAATGTCATTTTTAATATATATATATATATATATATATATATATATATATATGCTAAAGGCCCAGTGCACAAAATTCGTGCACGGGTGGGGGGGGATCCCCTCAGCCCAGCCTGCACCCTCTCCAATCCGAGACCCCTCGGGGGATGTCCAAAACCGGCCACTGGACATCCCTCTCATAATCCTGGACCGCTGGCTCCTAATCACTCACCTGCCTGCTGGCCTGGTTTCCCCTAACTGCCCCTTGCTACCAGTCAGGTCATCCCCAACTGCCCCCTCCCTGCCAGCCTGGTTGCTCCTAACTGCACTCTCCCCTGCCAGCCTAGTTGCCTCTTACTGCACCCCCTGCTGGCCTGGTCACCCCCAACTGCCTCCCCTGCCGGCCTGGTCACCCCATACAGCCTGCTTGTTCAGTCATTTGGTCATCCCTCACTAACTCCCCTGCTGATCTGGTCATAGGCAGCTATCTTGTGAGGGTTAATTTGCATATTAACACATTTATTAGATAGGATGTATATCCTATCTAATAAAAGCTCTAATATGCTTCGTTCCTTGTATGGACCACCAAAAAAAAAAAAAAAAAAAGCTGTAATATGCAAATTAACTGTCACTCTGCGACAAAAGATGGTGCGCTCATAGTGGCTGGGAGGACGCCAGCAATGTGAGCCCAGAAGGCAAGGGGCTCTGCAGGCAGCACCCAGCAGGGCCTGCTGGGTAGTGATATCAATTGGGGAGCAGGCAATCGAGACCCGCAGGCAGCACCCAGCAGGATCTGCTGGGAAGTCATGTGGTGACCTGCAAGCAGACAAGCAGGACCCTCAGGCAGCACCCAGAAAGGCCTTCTGGCAATGGTGGCAGCAACTGGGGAGCAGGCAATCGGGGCCCACAGGCAGCAAGCACCCAGCAGGGCCTGCTTGCCCATCCCTGTGGTGTGGAGCAGATAAGCCTTGCAGAGAGCAGAGAACCACATGGAGGGGGCCCAAGTGGTCAGTAGCACATCCTTGAGGGCTCCCGCATTGGAGAGGGTACAGGTTGGTCTGTGAGACCTCCCTGTTGTCCCTCCCCCCATTCTGTGCATGAATTTCATGAACCAGTCCTCTAATATATATATGAGAGGACAAGAGGGAAGAGGGAAAGGAGAGAGATAAAATGAGAGAGAATATGCAGACTGCATTTATATAAAGAGAGTAAACAAATGTTATAACTTTTTTTTTTTCACTTTATACAGGAGGCAAAAAGCTGCAGAGCGGTTTGTGATCTTATTATCTTTTATTCTCTTGAATTTATCAACTTGGGAAAGTTTCAGTGACCAACCAGAGTACCAATGGTAAAGGAAGAATGAGCAAAGCAAGTGGGGAGGCTAATGTAACTTTTACCTCTGCATGACTCGCAATTTAGCTTTCAGTGCTTGTGTATTTATAGCACCAATGCGTGTATTCAATACACTTGTCTCATCTTATTTTGGGGATGACAAGCTTACTCAGAGCTGAGGTAAAGCCTTTTTTTTTTTTTTTTTTTTTTTTTTTTACAACCTGTGAACCTACTCTGTGCAGTGCCACCTCGTTCCCAGCCAAACGACCATTATAGAGTGAGGGAGAAATAGAGACCTTCAAGGAAACAAGAACCAAGAGTCTACCTTTTGTGACTTGGTTGTAAAACACACTACTACGTCTAAGCTTTTGTGAATTTTCCTCCAACTTTTCCTTCACTTACATTTTTCCCACTATTTTTTTTCTTTCAAATTTTCAGTCAAAACTCTACTTGTTTTTAAGTGTACAATGCAACTGTCTCTCCAAATACTCCTGGTAGATTATGTATGTATGTATGTATGTATGTATTCATTTGTTATTTTACATTTTTATTGAATTTATTGGGGTGACATAGTCAATAAAATTACATAGGTTTCAGGTGTACAATGCTATAATACATTATCAGTGTATTGTATTGTGTATTCACCACCCCAAGTCAAGTCACCATTTATCCTCCATACCCTCTTCTACCTCTGTCTACCCTATTCCTATTAGATTTTAATCTTTCCTCTGTGTCTATTCCCACTTTCTTCTTTGAATTGTAGCAGTTATTTACATATCTATCTCATTAGTTAAGTCACAGAGCTGTCTCTAGAACTAATGGGCGATTCAAAAGCAGGGCTTTGGGGAGATAGAATGGGTAAAATTCAGACCCCTTATTGCTATTTTAACCACAGATCCTCAGATTTGGTGATATATTGGTAATAACTAAAACAATTTCTTTGATATAATTGTTAAACTGCTAAAAACAAAGTTTAAAGATCACATCCAACATCTTAAATTATGGAATGGATTATTTTATTAATTTCTATATTGTGGCAAAATTGGAATGAATAGTTTTCTAGTAAATGAATAAATCATAAGTACCCCATGAGATGTTAAAATAACTGTACTGCATTGTAGCTTAAAACACAATGAATACATACAGCATTACTGCTTGAATGCCAGTATTTCCAAACATTGAAGTGCAAGAGTAACAGAACCTCAGATATTGGTGGCAGGAGAGTGGCAGGGGAGAAGAGAAAAAAATCAGGGCCCCTGGGGTTGATTTATGAATAAGGGTGGTAAGGTTTTATGGGTTGGGAACTAACAGATGGCTCACACTTTTTTTCCTTCCCACAATTACCCCTCCCTCAATTCCTTCTGGAATACACATTCTGTACTGGCACAAAGGCCAAAAACTCTTGGGGGGATCTGTTGGAGTCACATGGAAATAGCACTTGGACTCCTAACACAATGATGACTCTACGCATCCCCAGTCTGTATATTCATAGTTGTGGGTATTGTGGGTGATGAGTTTTTTTATTCTTCGTGCAAAGCTGTCTTACCAGACATGATTTATCAGAGGCTTGGGGGTCACAGGTGTGCTTTTTAAGCTTCTAGTCTAGACAGAAGGTATAAAAACATTAGTCAACTTCCTCCAAATTTATTTAAATGAATCATAGTTGATTTCCTCCAAATTCATTTAACAAATCTCACTAACTAATATTTTTTATCCTTTTAAGAATTAGAATCACTGAGAAGACCAAGCTTTTAAAAATCAAGTATTTTTCAAAAAAACCTATTTATACTTCAGTCTGCTTAAACATGTCACTAAAAATAAAATGGACCTTATAAAATATGTGCTTTGGTCCTTAACATCATTGACTTGATTAAATTTTGTTTAAAATGAAAAACAGAGTTTTAAACATATAGCACTATTGAACCTAGAACTCAAGTTTGAAAGGACGTTAGCAGTCTAATCATCTTCCCATGCAAGAATCATAATAATCATGAAATCCTCATGTTTTGACAGTATTGTTAGACAATTCTCTCTTCAGGAAACCAGTTACCTCACAAGAGCCAATTTGTTATTCAGTGCTATTTGCTAAAAGTTGCCTTTTAATCAAGCCACTAGCTGCCTACAGGAATGAGGCTACCACAGACCAATTCTTGTTCTCCTTTCTGGGATTCTGCAGAATTATAATCTTTCTCCCAGAAAAGTTATTTAAATATGTGATGATACCTATTATGCCCCTCTTAAGACCTTTCTCTTTTACATCATGCATACATACTTCAAGGCCATTTTTTACATACCATTGATTTCTGAATCTTCCCAACTCTAATTATACTTACCTGGGACATTTCCTAATTTGTCAATGTCCCTCCTATATTTATAATAAAAGCCTTTTATACCTGTTTTATTTTATAAACTCAGATATTTCAAGGAATTTAAATGCTTCAGCTTTAAAGCAATATACAGATTAAAATAGCTTATAAAACAAAATTTATAAATAATTGTCAAGTTATTAAAATAATTAAGTATTTGAATAAATACTTTTTCTGATATTCTGCACCATACTTTTATAGGTAAAATTATTAACTTGTGAATTCTTCATTCTCATACAGAATGAAGTATTTTTACTTTGACCTAAGTAAACCTGTCATTGTCACACAAACTTGCTAAGATTTTATGGTTTTTACATGTTATTTCCACAATCTCTCTTCCCACCTCTTCAAAGAAGCTTCACTAATCAAACCTCTTTTAACCTGGACTGAAAAAGTCCTCTAATTGAATTATTTTCCTCTTCCATCTAATTCATCAGGCCTGAAGAAGAAAACAGCGCAATAGCATTCTCCTTGCCACCATTGATAAACAACTCTCTCTTAGAGCTTTATATGATTGTCTTTTATTATTATCTTCCCATTGTCCATAACATTAACTATTGACGTCCAGGGCCATCTCTTTCCTTCCATAGTAATTTAAGTATTTAGATCACAATGTGCTTCTCCATTATATATGTACATTTTTTTCTTACATTGGAGTCTCACCAACACCAATGCTTTACAGATCTACCCCATTTCATCTAGCAACATACAACCTGAATAATTCTTGTTTGAACTGAGTTGGAATTTGCCCCTCCTCCAGTTCTCACTGATTAGTACTAATTTCCATGGCTGATCCACATTTTTACCCAGGTCTGTTGCATTCTTACAATTATTTCTAAAATATAAACCCTAAAATAACATTTCTGACCCCAAGTGCTTTATCTTTATAATTTTGGGAGCCAGTGAACCTTCTCTGAGTACTTACTGATTCATGAATCCTTTGACTTCCCTTAATTCTCTCATTGCACCATCTCTTTAATTACTTCTTTCTCTAGTCGACATGCTTCCAATGGCCAGCAGTTTCAGTGAGGCATTTACAACTTCTCTTAAAATCCTTTCCATTTCCTTTTTTGCAGTTTCCACTCTCCAGATGTTTATCATTGATAGTCAAAATTTGACTGATGAATTCTATGTATTTGTACTGTTTAACTTCAATTATGTTATTCTTTCATTTAATTAGTGTGAACTGAGAAGAGACTATATTGGCCAGCAACGTTCCTGAGTGCTAAGAGGAATTATATTCCGTTCTTGCCTCTGAGAAGGTCACAATCTAGTAAGGGAAATAGCCACAAATGAATAATTTTCTATGCATGAAATGTACTAGAATGTAGTTAGGTTCAATGTTCAATTATGGTATAGAGGAAAGAACAATAAATAATAACAGAAGGTCTTCAGAGAAGAAAAGTATGATTTTTTTCCAGTGTCTTGAGTGATAAGCTATAGTTTCTTGTGTGCTGGGAAGGGTTTATTGGGGGCGGGGGGGAGAGGGCTGGGGGAAGAAGAGGACAAGACATACAGAGCCAGTTACAAACCTAGGGTGAAGATGATTAAAAGAGAAGATGATACCAGAGAATCACAGAAAGGTAGAATTGGGCAATGCTGGAAAGGTTTTTGTGCTCAGGAGTTTAGCATTTATTCTGGAAGATAGAATTCTCAGGGTGAGTTCTTTGAGCAATAGCATCCCATCAGTAGTTATCTTCTGTGAAAAAGTGTCTTTGTGATCCATAAATTGGGAATATTCTACAATACTAGAACTCTCCATTGTATTAAATTTATTAGGCTGAAATTGATTAATGAAATGATATGAGTTTCAGGTGTACAATTCTGTAATACATCATCTGTATATTGTTTGCTCACCACCTCAAGTCAAGTAAGTCTCTTCCCATCACCATTTATCCCCTCTTTCACCTCTCCCACTTCCCTTTTATCTCAGGTAATCACCATACTTTTGTCTATGAGTGTTTTATTGTTTCAAAAATTATTTCTATTGATTTTTAGAGAAAGAGGAGGAGAAAAGCAGAGAGAGAGAAACATGGATGTGAGAGAAAACATTGATCAGCTCCCTATCAGAGATCATGTCTGCAACTCAGACATGTGCCCTGTCCAGGAATTGAACCAACAACCTTTCAGTGCACAGGATGATGCTCAACCAACTGAGCCACACCAGCCAGAGTGAGGTTTTTTTATTATTGTCATTGTTTTTAATATTCACGATTCACATATTCAAAGTTCTGAAATTTCTATGTGAGTAAGCTATTTAATTTTGTTTAACATAGTGTCTTCTAACTCCAGTAGATGTAATGATTTCCCCCCTCTGAATCCCTCTTTCTTGTTTCAATGGTGTCAATTTGTGTAGGGAAAACTCTTGGGATCTGAGGATTTAGAAGGAGACTTCAAAGTCATATTTGCTGACGGATCATTTTGAATTGTGAGTGCTTCAAGGCCACTCTGTGAGCCTGAGTCATAGAGTAGGTAAGAAAGTCTAGACAAACACGCAGAACCTATGTACCTCAGTGCAACAGTGATGTTCTCTGTGATAACCCACTTCATTTGTCAAAACAACCCTCTGATATTATTATTATTTTTAATGTATTTTATTAATTTTTTTACAGAGAGGAAGGGAGAGGGATAGAGAGCTAGAAACATCGATCAGCTGCCTCCTGCACACCCCCTACTGGGGATGTGCCCGCAACCAAGGTACATGCCCTTGACCGGAATCGAACCTGGGACCTTTCAGTCTGCAGGCCAACACTCTATCCACTGAGCCAAACTGGTTAGATCCCTCTGATATTATTTATTATTATATCAATTTTAGCTATAAGGTCACTGATGAACTTATATTTATATATGGTATTTATATATGGGGAGTACAACAACTTTGGATATATGTGACATAATTTCAAGATCTACTATTGTTATTTTGTCCTTTATACTATACTAGAGGCCTGGGGCATGAAATTCGTGCATGGGGGTGGGGGGACAGGGAAGGTTCCTTCAGCCCAGACTGCACCCTCTCCAATTGGACATCCCTCATGCAATCTGGGACTACTGTCTCCTAACTGCTCACCTGCTTGCCTGCTTGATTGCCCCTAACCTTTCTGCCTGATTGTCTCTAACTGCCCCTGCCTGCCAGCCTGATCACCTCTAACTGCCCTCCCCTGCCAGCCTAGTCACCCCCAACTGCCCCCTCTGCCAGACTGATTGCCCCCAACCCCCTC